>VUQK01039177.1:14161-29930 GCA_015106715.1 Bujurquina vittata
ACCCACAGGGGGGGGGGGGGGGGAAGGAAAGAAAAAAAAAAAAAAAAAAAAGACAGATGATTTTTCAGACCCCCCCCCCTCCCCCAAAAGGCTTGTTGCGGTTTAACAGAGTCCAAAACACAACGTTGATTCGGTATCGGTGGCACCATCCAGGCCCGACTCCGTCCGCATGCAATAAATGAATAAGAAGCAAACGACGCGTCGCGGAGAGGCCGATTCAATTACCAAGTTTATTTACAGGGAAAATCTCATGAAGGCCATTGAGCACCGTTAAACAGCGCGGGATGAAACGATGACAAGAGCTCCGATAAGAATTTAATTCCATCTCATTTCAGACGATTTTATGAATCAAATTCTTGAACACTGGCAAGAGATTTAATGATCACATCTTTGCGAAATCTTATTTCAGGGCCGGTCGATGGCATTTCTCTGCGTTAATGTCGACTTAGAGGTTGGAGTAATTTAGTAATTGATTCCTTGCCTGGCTCTCGCCCGTGCCAAGGCCGCGTTTGAGGGTAATATGTTTCCTAATCTTATCCACGGGAATAAGATTTTTATGTTAATCCACTGGCTGGTCTCCTGGTCACTTGGGAAGAGCAGATAAAGGCTCAGAGAGGCCAGAGAGGCCAGAGGAGGCGAGCTGTGCTCCGCTGGAGCTGGCTGCAGCATCTGGAAGACAGTTAATGTAAGATAACCGGGAAATATTACGCACAACACAACCTGCAGTCCACGAAAAGAAAACTGCTACCTGCGCGCTTTAATACGGCCAGATGAAATGGTGGTAAGCTGATGCCCCTCCCCTCCCCTCCAGTGTATTTGACGATCACCGTGGCCTCCGATAATTTTACTTGATTGCTTTTAAACCAGCTAGAGGCGCACATAATCTTTTATCCATACAAATAGCAAATACACAAACACGGGCTGCGCCTGCACACAGTCCACCGACTCTCTGGCGTCTTTTGTGCTGGCTGCACGCCTTTTCCTGCAGACATGGAGAGAAGACACCAGCTTCTAATTGAATTTTGCCTCTTCCCCAGATGTCACTTTCCATCTGTGCGCTTGGAAACGCGATGCGCCTTTTACGCACCAGCCTGGAACACCTTAAAATGTGATGTGTGATTCCTCGTCTCCCGGCCCGTGCTTCTGACTTCACGTGTTCTGCACTTTTAGATCCTGAAACTGAAGTCGCACACGAGACAACATAGAGAACATGGCTGTTATTTATTACAGAATATTCTAATTGCTTTGCATTAATAAAGATAAAGATGTAACAAAGGCGCTTGTAATAGTTTTATCGCATAGACTTTTTCACGCATTTTGCAAACACGGCAAGACCTTCTATCCAACCCGCTAAATTGAGACATCAGACTAAATTGTCAAGAGAGAGCGTCCCCAAAATGAATTTTTTATCTGCTCCAGAGCCCCTCCCCTGCAACACGCGGCCTTATTAATAACCGTTTTGATAAGCGTAAGGATTTCCTCGGGCGGAGGAGTGAGACGTTGTAGGTGAAATGTGACAGCGGGACCCTCCCATCTTGCTCTCTCTCCCTCTCTCTTTATCCTCCTCGGTTACTTTGCCTTTTCAGGGGAGTGGATCCATCCAATCCATCCAGAGACAATGGCATTTTGTTCCCCTTTTTGTCCCTCCTGTCGACCCGAATTCCTATATTGCTGAGCAACGATAGTGCGCACTAAATGGAGAGGAGTTCCTCCCATATCCCGGCTATTGTCCGGCACTTGCCAAGGGAACTTAGGGTCTTGCACACATCGCATTTTCCTGATTTATTTAAGTGAATACATATGGTTGAGGCCCTTTATTTGCAACGTAATTACGAATTAAAGGACAATTATGTTAGTGTAAATCACTGTTTCTGCCTCCCTCGTGGTGTTTGGGAAAGTGTTTCGACCTGCGGCCAACAGCATCCACATCCAAGCTGATGGCAAAATCTGTAAAAGGTCCGTTAAGGCAGTTCAGGCTGCAGAATCTCCCCTTTTTTCGGGGGGAAAAAAAAATCAAACTGCGGCTTTGGGTGCCGGCCGAACCAGCTGAAAGAATTAAAAGATGTTGAAACTATAAAAAAAGGAGGCGTTTCAATAGCTGGTCTATGGCGGAGGGACTATAGACCACAAGAATAAAGAGCAGCTTCAGTGAAAGAAACCGATGGCTAAAAGCTGTAATTGTATTTGCCTCGGCGAAATATCAGAAAAGACTTCTCGTTTCTTTGAGCGTTATTAGATTAATTCCCAGAGATGGTTTCTTTTCTCGCTGCCAGACGCGTGGAGGGAGGACGGTGAACCATTTGGCTCTTTGGTTTCAATAATCAAATTAACCATTTGGTACAACTTTTGGGTCCCAGCTCGTGTGTGGAAAGAGAAAATAAAAAAAAAAAGAAAACATTTACATAATAGGGAGGCGAGCTGTGTCAAGAAAGAATTAACTTTTTTCTGCTCTCATTGATCCCCAGGAAGACAATGCGCACACAAAAGAAAGGGGAGCAACACATTGCAACACGTCAGCAATTGTGGAGAAAAATAATTGATGGCAAAATGCAAGCAGGTCCTTTTATTTCTCTCTTTTTTTTTCAGCGGGAGCTGCATCTTGTGTAGCATCATCCTCTGCTCTGCTCTGGCTTAAATACCACAATTCAATGTTTTATTTTTATTTTTACACTCAAATATTTTATGTGATGTATTTTGTGGCGTTTGTATTGATTCTGTATTTAAAACTTGAGACTTTTTTATTTTACCAATATGGATATTTAGAATATGAATTCTATACGAGTGCCTTCAGAAGTGGTCCTGCTAGCATTTCTCTAGTAAACCTCTAAATTTTTTAATATCAGCTTATAAAAATGATACATTTTCTTCAATTATTACAGAAAAAAAACCCTCCACGTTGTGATAAAATCAAATAAGTTTGCTGTGCCAGTTACAAGAAACAAAGAAATAGATCCATAAAAATCTTATGATGATGATTAAACAGGCTTTGAGACAAAATGTTGCAATACTCAATGTCCAAGCTGATAGCACAGCCTCCTGAATAAAAAAAAAAAAAAATACTAATATAGTCTATCGATCATTCTCAGATTATTATAGGAATATTACTATAACACTTCGATGTAGGACCACCACACATATCAATCACCGAACCATAAACACAATAATAAATTCAATAATCAAACACTTATGTGGCAAATGTGATTAATGCGCCATAATTGCTGTTTCTTCTTTTTGTGTTTCGATCATTTGAAGGGGGGAAAACTCGCGGCTTCAACAGAGGACTTGAACTCGGTCCAGTGGAGAGAGAGAAAAAAAAGAAACACACCGAGAGTGTACGCGCCATACAAAATGGTTCACCTTATTACGCAAACCAAATTAAGCACTCAGCCAATATTGCGCGCCTAAGAGGTCCGATGACTGCCTCGCCAGTTCGTTACTTTCATTAGAAAGATGTTATTTGGCAAATAAACGGAATAATGAAAGTAATAAAGACAATTACAAACTCATTTGAATCATAAAAATACACCCGGAAGTTTCGCAGAGATTCTCCTGCAGCTGAGCGGGCAAAGAATCGGAAAATGTTGGCTGAAATGGCACAGCATCGAAGCCGGAAAATTCGTTTATTGCTGCGCATAAATTGCGACGCGTTGGGCTTTGCGCCCATATAGAGATATTTTCTAGCTTTTATTCCTGCCACAATACCAGCAACAAAGAATCAGAGACGACACTGTCCTTATTTTAAAAAGAGTTTCACGGTAAATAGAAGTAGAAGAAATGAAAGCAGGGGCGACGCTGCGTGCAGGTACGGCGCAGATGCGCCTCTTCTCCCCCTCTCGCTCTGCAACAAACAGGTGCAAAGATTTGATTTAAACCAGGTGCTTTTGAAACAGATTGTTTAAAAAAAATCGTTATAAGAGATAAAAACGGGCACGTTTAGCTTCACTGCAGAAGACCAGAGTCAGGATGAGTGAGAAGAGTCGGAGCAGACGGGCAGAAAGAAGAGGTAGAGGGGGAATACTATGTGAAATCCTGCCCAAGGTATACGGTCGCTTAAAAGGCTTAAAAGCTTGGAGAAAATTGGATCAGGGAGAATCGTCACCCAACTTTCATTATTTCCAAGTGGTGTGATTGAATTAAAGGGCAAGATGGTGGTTGGAGAGGAGTGGGGTGGATGGGTAGAGGGGTGGGCGGCGGCGGCGGCGGTGGTGGTGGGGTGCGTAATGGCGAGGTATTAAATTCTAATTAGAGATGCAGGGGATCAATGATAGGGAGGTTGGACAGCCCGGGCCCCCAGTGCCAGCCCAATAGACTGATGAGTTATTGTCATGTAAAAAAGCGCTAGCAATAAGACCAAACGCTTTGCTATTGTCCAAGCGGAAAGAGCCAAGTTTATTATGAGGACTATATGCTCTAGAGACCTCGGGCTAGGCGGCTCTTAGGGGGCTTTTCATAAAACAGGGCTAGGTTCCTATAAAGGAGGCCAGTTTTGGAGCAGGCGCTGAGCAGTGAACATCTACCCACCGTCCAGCCTTTTTCCAACCAGTTCAAACCAAACAAGTCATCTTTCCCCCCAAACTCAGACCGCGCGTCCTCCTCATTTTTGGTTTTATTATTTTTTTCTTTCAAGACCATTTTTTTTTTTTGGGTGCTTTTGTTTGACATTTTTTTCCAGGGAAGTGCAGCTTTCTAACTCTACCGAGCCTTCTCAAATGTATAAAATGGAGTATTCTTACCTAAATTCCTCTGCCTACGAGTCATGTATGGCCGGGATGGACACTTCGAGCTTGGCATCGGCCTATGCGGACTTCAGTTCGTGCAGTCAAGCCAGTGGGTTTCAGTACAATCCCATCAGGACCACTTTTGGGGCCACCTCCGGCTGTCCGTCTCTCACGCCGGGGTCCTGCAGTCTGGGAACCCTGCGGGACCACCAGAGCAGCCCGTACGCCGCAGGTAAGCAGCGGCTCCAGAGCCTCAACCCCGGTGTATTATAGGACGCCTTGATTGCATTTGAAAATGGAAATGTGTTTAGTATTTACCAAACGAAATTTGCTTACACAAATGAAAGAATTTATCACGTTAGAAGCGATTGCAGGCAAGCGGTAATTCGGTTACGGGGTTATACTATCCCAGTCACACCCAAAACCGCCAACAGAATTATCTTAAGCTGCCAAAATGATAGGCATAATTTATTTACTTTGCGATGAGACATAAAGCTTCGAAAATAATTAGATAACCAAAGACTAAAGCTCATTATTGACACCGAATTGGAGTTACAGTAGCAACAAGCGGGGCGGATGGGAACATTATGACAAGTTTTCAAACTTGAGCCTCAATCTGAGGAGAACAATTAGTTTAACATTACAATTAACCCCATCACAGGTCTGCAACGTTATCAGTTCTGAACTAATTCAAAGGTAATCAAAGGCATAATACAATTGGAAGCTTTCGCCCAGCGTCCTTAACCGGATTTTATACAAAATATTTAATTTGAATTTACTTTCATTTGACATCACATTCACACACCCTCATATCTTCCCATTACCGCACCGATAAGACCACTACACGTGTAACCGTGACATTTCATTTACAGTTCCATACAAACTCTTCACGGACCACGGCGGACTGAACGAGAAGAGAAAGCAGAGGCGCATCCGGACCACTTTCACCAGCGCACAGCTGAAGGAGCTGGAGCGGGTTTTTGCCGAAACACACTACCCGGATATTTACACCAGAGAGGAGCTGGCACTCAAAATCGATCTCACTGAAGCCAGAGTGCAGGTACACAACCACCGGCTCCCCAGCAGGCTCCAACCGGCCCTTTTTACGCACAGTTGCGCACAGTTACGCACCGGTGGATATATGATGCAAATGAGAAATAGTTTTAACATACCAGGTCTAATCAATCTTTTTCACTAGATTTTAAGTAAAAGCTGAAGTTCTTTCACATTATGTAGTGGCTGTTACAACGGCTGTGTACACAGATTATATTTCTTTAGAGACTGACAGATTAAAGCATCTTTATGTGACTAATATGAATTAGATAACTAAACTTTTCTGTGCCGTTTTGTTACGACAGTCATCTAGAAAATTGAAGTGAATTGCTTAGTTACGGTCGTTTAATGGCTCCACTTCTACCTTTTCACAACCATTCAGGTGTGGTTCCAAAACCGACGTGCCAAATTCCGCAAGCAGGAGCGGGCTGCTGCCGCGGCAGCAGCTGCTGCCAAGTCCAGTTCCGGAAAGAAGTCCGATTCAAGAGATGAAGACAGCAAAGAGACCAAAACCACCGACCCCGACAGCACAGGAGGACCGGGCCCGAACCCCGTTCCCACCTCCAACTGCGGCGGACCGAGCCCCACCGCAGGCCAAGTCAACACCACCGGGAACGGACAGGCGGACCAAGTGAAGACCTCCGTGTCTAGCGGCATGGGAGTGACAGCACCAAGCCAAGGCTGGGCCACCGCACCGGGGACCATCACCTCTATCCCGGACTCATTGGGCGGGCCCTTCGCCAGCGTACTGTCCTCTTTGCAAAGACAGAACGGAGCCAAAGCCACGTTAGTAAAGACCAGCATGTTCTAATGAAGCTTCACATGGGGAGAAGAGGAGCAGAGATACGTTTCCGCCTTCTCCGGAGACTGAAAAGCAATCGCCCAAGACTGACTTAAGGACAATAAAAAGCAGTTAGGAGAGAAAAAAAAAAGATTACTACTGTTCTTTTAATTTTACGCCTTGCGCCGTTTCTTGTGGTCCGTTGACAGTTTGCGGCAAACATATCCATCTTGACAAGTCAGACCGTCCTATAATAATAAAGCTATTTTAGGGCAAACAAGTGCAAGCTGGGTGAGACGTTTTCAAGCACGTCCCGCGATGAAATACACGACGAAATAAGACACAAAAACGGTCTTTTACCAACTACCGAAACATCCATCATTCACGCACACATTCTATTAAAAATCTCATCAGGGTTAAAAAAACCCCCAAAAAGAACAAAACATCGTCAAGACTTCAAATCGGATCAATTGACTTGTTAAGATGAATATTAATTTTGTTCAGATTTTGAGCGTAAACAAACGTCGGCGCGCTGGAAAAGCGCGGTGCCATCAGCGAGCAAAGGAGCCCCATTAAATGTCAGTGTTGAGCCGATGCTTTGTTTCAGAGACGTTTAATATCCACGACTGAAGATGCTCTCCACAAACGACAATTATCCAACACCAAGCTGACGCATTTTGCCGTTTTCCTCCGTGTAGACACAACCTGCTGTGTGGAAGTGGCCTCTTACAGCGCTCTTTGGGTTTCTAAGGCTGCTCGGATTTTAGTTTCTTTAAATTATCGATATAAACACAATTATTTCCTCAAGAAAAAAGGCACAAACTTACTGCAATGTTCACCTCTGACAGGAAATCTGTATGTTTTGTGTGTCTTTCTACGGCAGTGTTTTTGTGGCTCAAATTGTATAGTGTTAATACGTATTATTGTCTCCTATAGTTGAACCATAGGCCATACTCCCTCGTAGATCGATCATACAAGTCTTTTTGATGTTTTACAAAATTCCCTCGGAAGAATTTATTTTGGGTAAAAAAGGGAATGGATGCAAACATTGTATTTATTTCTATATAATTTGCATGTTGTCTCTTTGTCTGATTTTACAATGATTTCCCTCTCATTTTGTGAGCATTATGTAACATGTTTTGTCCAGGATCTGAAAGTTATTTATATGTAGGTAATGAATGCTTATATTTAAGAAGGAAATATTTCTACATGTGCACATAGTTTTCCAGGTGTACCATTGAAATGATTGTTGATGATAAAAAAAAGTCCACATTGCTTTTGTCATGTTTTTCTTGGGGAAAAATCAAGAAAATCATCAGTTATTCGGATTTTAGTGCAAAATCCTTTAAAGCTTTTTTTTTAAATATTGTTTGTCGGTTTGAAAAGGTCAATGATTTCAGCACCTCGGACAGCACCGCAACGTTTCATAATCCGGTTTTTTAGAATTTTTTGGGAAAAAAGTGCTTTGGCCTTTAGTCCGTTTTCTGGGACCTTTTTTAAACATTCAAGTCTTCTCCAAGAAATTAATGCTTTTTTGAAGGGAATATTCACATGCGGGGGAAATGGGAAATATTTGATGTGACTTGGAAATTAGACCACAACACTAAATAAAACATTAAATTTATTTTTAAGAGGGAAATACGATATTATAACGAAATTGGTGCCAGATTCTGTGACTAATAATAATAATAATAATAATAATAATAATAATAATAAGCAAAATTGCTTCACTGAAACTTTTTTTTTTTACATCTGTTGAGTCCAACTTTCTGACTCAAGGCACAATGTGGGATTAACAGTGAGCAGATTTTAGATGAGCAGATGATGATAATATTAATAATATAAACAACAATAATAATAATATGGAAGGTCCTTTTTTGTTAAATTTGATGGGCGTACAAAGCAGAATTCATTTTTGTACAAGCCTGTGACTCTATTGATTTAAATAATTTAACTTAGCCTCGATATTTATGAAGTTAAACAAAAAAATGCACCTTAATCAAAAACTCATGAACCTAATAGGCCTGTCTTTGAATTTGAGACCAAATAATGTTCAGGGACTTATTTTACCATCTTCTCAAAGCATTGTTAGTCTATAGATGGATGTTTGTGTTTTGCTAGTAATAATTTATGCTGCTGCCATAAAGTCTTACATGGAAACAAAGGCTTCCACTCTCATTGAGTTGGCCAGTTTATGATATCATTTGATTGCCTATGAGTAGCACACCACTCCAGGCACATTTGGCGCTTTATAAACCATTTCCGTTTTACTCGACGGCTTTAAATAAGACTGGAAAATGAGTTACGGTCAGTGTTTGGCTCTTGGAGTCACATGGCATAATATCTGCATGCTTTTTTATGACACCAGGCATGAAGGGCTGCACTGGGTGGCCCTTTAAACACACTTCCACCTTAGCAAATGCACACTTAAAAAACACATATTTACCATTGTCTCTGCGCTTTTTGCTACAAAATGACAAAACAGAAGCAGCGCTTTAATGTATAACATTTTATTTATAAACATACAGTATGCTATAAATGCAAATGCATTTAAACATCAAATTAATCTATATTTTGAATAGTGCTCAGGTGAATATTACAATAAATACAGAACAGACGCAAAAGGTTTCATTCCCCAACTATCCTGTGATAAGAAGGCTGTCTGAATATAGAGCTCCGTCTCAAAGATCCCGCTATAAGAGACTCGGCTGAGAATTATTTGTTAACTAAATGAGGGAAAAAAATAAAATACACAATCATAACAGAAGTTTAAAAATACTGCAGATCAGAGAGATGACCCCAGAGGGGAAGCTTGGCTATAGGACACAGTTCAGGAGGAGAAAGAGGAGGCTGTTTGCTAGTTTGCTTTCATACAGCAAATCATTTGGTTTTCGGCTTAAACGTGCACTTTTTTTTTTTGTTTCTTTACGTCCACAACACATAACAGGAAGAGCTCTTCTCATACGCCTTAAAAAAAAAAAAAGAAGCAAGTGACTGAAAATGTGCAGCCAGTGCCACAAATCTGTGGTTTTCATCCAACCAAATATTGCACAGGTGCAGCTGCTGCTGGTAAGTGTTTACATTATTTCTGCTCTTTACCTAGTAGTAACATGTACTGGTGATTTTTTAATGTATAAATGAATTCTACTATTGAGCCATTATCAAAATTACCTCAATTAAAAGCATAGAGAAGTCTATATCACTCTAGGATAAAACATTCAAATTAAATAAAATTGCTTCCCCTGCAGTATACATACTCTGTATTTTACTAGATAAACATCAAATGGATTTCTTTCTTTGAACTTTTTATTCCACCACAAACCACAGGGGGAGGGGGGAGGGGGGTGTGTCAAATTTCAGTGAAAATAAAAAGTTCTTATCAGCTAAAGTAAAGCGTGGTGTGAGGGAGGGCTGCAGCTTCTTTGTCTGCAGTTAAAATTTGGCCAAATCCCTACAAACAAAATAAAAAAAAAAATAATATAAAAAAATAAAATAAAATAAAATGAAACAAAATGAAATAAAGAGAAATAAAACACCACCCGGCTGGTGTTTTGTTCCTGCATCAGCTTGCTTTCCTAAGGCACATTGAAGTCTTGACTTTCCAAGCTGATAGTTTGGAAGAGGAACAACCTGCTGTGAGCCAAAAGCACAAAACCAGCTTTTCAGACCTGTTATTGCCCTAATGATGAACCTACATCCAAACTATGTCTTTATACTCAAAGCTCATTTTACTCTGTACAGAAAGAGACACACTGGAGATCTCTGTGAGGGCCAAAGGATAAAAAAAAAAAAGGGTGACTTGGTCTCTATTGTATTTGTGTCTGGTCACCTTTATTGCACTCTCTAAATGAAGTGTGTATATCTGCTTGCTTTAAACTATTACTTAATTGAAGGGGGACAAAATTATTAATATACCTGTTAAGGTTACATCCTCTCTGCCTGTCTAGCTGCCTTACCACATAACCTATAAATTCTTTCCAGCTTTTGGATCCTTATCCCTCCAAATTAAGAAAATCTCTCTTAAATGATAAAAAGTGATATAATATACTGGCAATAATTCACATTTTCCCCAAACACAGTTAGGATTTGAACACCTCGGTGTTCATTCAGACAGTACAGGGCATCAACATAGTCTACCTGTGTTTGAAGCATCTGCAGATGTGTTTTCGTTTCAACATGGCCGCCGCCTCAGAGCAGTCTGCTTTTTTTTCTGCTGCGTGATGAACACAGTCTGTGGCGGCACGAGGACCAATCACATCCAGATTTCACTCATGCATCAGATGACACACATATGAAGATTCCCCCCCCACACACACACACACATTTAGGCCCACATGATGAATCTTGAATGGTTATCAAACTGCAGAGGATGCAAAGAGTCTGACACGCTGTGAAGGACGCGATTTGCAGATAATCAGGTTAAAACAGGGAACGGGGTTCTTCCTTGTGCTTGTCAGCCGAGCATCACAATGTGGTTGGCTGTCCGGCAGCTTGACAGGAAAGAGAGGGAAACAGAAACAAACCCACAATTCTTATAAACCACAGTTGTTCTGCTGCGACTTAAGTTCAAGGACATGCAGCTTTAATGAAAGAAGACCTTCTTAATTTGAGATAAAAGACTCAGGAGTCTTCTGATAGAGGCTCTGATTTGATTTTGTGGTTTACTGATCCCCAAATGATAACGGCTGCTGAGAGGTTACTGAAACACGAACGGCATCATTTAAAAAAAGTTTTTGCTGTTGTGCAGTAAAGGTGAAAGGGACAGAAAGTTACTGTCAGCCTCTTCTGAGTGCAGCATCCCCACTTCCTCCTCCTACCTGCTTCAGCTTCGCCGTGTCTGGCACACCTTTATTAATGCTGCACTGGCTCGGATTTTCATATTAAAATACACTTGTCCTATCAGCCCCACAGTGGGGCTGCAATAACGAGTCTAAGTTTTGAAACACACTGAAAAGTTTTAGCATAAAATAGTGTCAAGTTTACTTTGAAAACAATAAATCAAACTAAATTTTATTTGGTTTTTTTTTTTTCTACCTGGTTCAGGAGCACCACATTTACTTCTGCTGCTCACATTATTAAAATCTGCATTTATTCATCACTGAAAATAAGAAATATGGCCAACATTAGCAAACAATAAGGAAGAAAACACACTTCCTTTTTTTTCTGATTGTAAACAATGATTAAACTTTCTCTTTTGCGAGGGTGATGTAAACAGAGTTATTTATTTCTGGTGACTTTTAGTTATTTATGATGTTGGTTTATTTGTGTTGAACCAGGGTGTAAACTGTGACCACAGATGTAAACATGCCTACAGTAAAAAGGTAAATTGGAAGAAACAGAAAAAGACAATCAAAAGACTGGACAGGATAGAGGGAGATATTTTTTTGGGGGGGGTATAGGTAAGATATCGGGGAGACGGAGGAGTTGGAGGAGGATGACATGGAAGAAGGTTTAGGACTCACAGCGGGAGCGGATGTAGCACTGGTGGCAGTTGAGGAGGCCGTTTCTTATTCGGACATCCGTCCCTGTGGTTGTGTCACCTAACTGTCCTTTACACACACCACACTGAAGACAGAAGGAAATGAAACTGTTGTTACACGTGTATCTCAAAGGAGAAGCACGGCATTATTACACATTTCTGTGCCAACAAATCCCACGAAAAGCCTCAATTAAAATCTTTTTGGCTTTCAAAGGCTTTCTGAGCCCCAAACCAATTATTCCTACTAAAGGTGAACATCTTTAAAGATGGATCGCACACAGAGGGTGACGGATTATTGTCTCATTGAGTGCAACACCTCTTTTTCGAGAAAGACCTGTGTACAAAAACATATAGTGTTGGAGTAGACAGAAAATACAAAGATACACTACACATGTTCATTTTGAAATGTTGCAATGAAATCAGAGAATGTATCTCAAGTTTTTTTTAAGCTAGTTTTATGGGCAGAAAACTACTTAAACCCCAAATTCAAAATGTGAAAATGTCCTGTGAGCTGACGCTGTAAGTACTGTATAAATGTAATCAAAGAGCAGAGGTAGGTAACCAGGGGTAACCAGAGGTAACCAAAGGTAACCAGGGGTAACCAGGGGTAACCTACCGCATTGTTGTAGCGGAGCCTTGTAGAGCTGCAACAACCGAAACCAATACAGATATTAGGTGATTTAAAAATCTGATATTCAGACAGAGGAACAAATTTCTGTAACATTTGTTATGTGCAGTTATTCATTTACTTGTCTACTCTCTGCCAACTCTGCCTGGATCAGCTGGTTGTTGTTTTTGTGGCTTTACAAATAGGTGCTACCAACAGGGAAGTTGCAGAGTGCCCCCTTGTGGACATACATAACATCGTTGAAGGGTGTTTCTCCCGTCTGGCTGCTTTTCTTTTTAAATTTTCATTTTTCAGCTGCTATAAACGCTGATGCTGATAATTTTGGCTTGCAGATAAATGGGCCAGGCTTTAATTCCTCTAAAGAAACATCACCCACTGCTTTCTTCTGTTCACCAGGGAACACCACCACACTTTTTATACAAGATAGAAGCAAGAAAAAAAAATTGCTCTTCACTGTGAGACTTCAAGGTAGATGTAGAAGAATGCATATTAAAAATATTGTTACAATCAAGTCCAGGCAAACTAGGGACTGTATAAAGATCTCATAACCAATGAATGAGAAACGATTGTCTTTAATTTTCTTGATAGGTGTCTTAAACGTGAGTCTAGCATCCAGTCAGAGCACCAAGTATTTATAACAACCAACAATTTAAAGTTTTTGACCATGAAGAATTCAAATTTGCTCTGTAGGTGTGATATGTATATATTGAAGCAAGTCCATGTTTGAGAACAGATTTTTAAAATGTATTTAAAGAAGACTGCAGATTTGCAGCGGGTAGTGTCATCTACATAAAAATGTGCATTACAGTTTTGGGTGGCGGTGATGATGCTGTTTGTGTGCAGGGAGTCAGAGCAGCTTCAGTGCAACTCGACACGGACTCTCCAATTCTGAGAAACTTTTGTGAGGGGATGAAATAAGACATTAGATATTCACTGATGTTTGGAAGATGTTCGAGGGCACATTAGTCCAAATGATTCTATAGGGGTTCAACTGGGTTGAGATCTGGTGACTACAAAGCACATGATTCACATGATTTCCATACCAGTGACCCTTATGCCTCATAAAAGGGGATAGTGTATCTTTACCTGTGAGTAGAATAACCCATATTTTTTTTTTTTTTATTTTCATGGGATTTATTAATGGTAAAATATAACCAGAAAAAACTAAATTTCTCCACTCTCATCCCCTAACACTGCTAGTCAGTTAATCTAATTTAATAGATGTAATGCACAAAATAAAACAGAAAATGACAAAGATGAGGACTCTCGCTTTCACCAACCTTAAAGCAGTGGATGTGGAAGTAGAGGCTGAGGGTCTCGATGATCATGGCGGCCCCTTTTCCTAATGGCTGGCCACAGCTGGAACACAGCTTCTTCCCACTGACAGACCTACGAGAGGGAGGAAGACAGAAATAAAGTCACTGACATTAAATACTCGTCTCTTTAACTTGTGCCAGTTAAGCTACTTAGAAAACAAACAGGGACCAGGTAATGACCAGTTTATTTGTCAGTGTTGCACATCAAGACTACTTACACTCGAATGATAAATATGCTGATCAAAATGTCAGATTCTGTCCTCAAAGTTTATATTCTCTTACAGTAAAAAGTTAAAAAGAAGTGTGCTAGAGAAGAATAGTCTACTCTTGTGTTTTGCGCTGCTCCAGGACATCCAGGTAGCACAGGATGAGAATTCAGTCCAAGACTTCCTGTTGCTTCTACCAGTCATCGGCTACAACTACAGATACATTTGACAAAACTCTGTCATCGTCAGACAGCAGCCAGTGTTCAGCAAATGCATTCTCTCTGCAAGGACTGTTCACCTGCATGTAAACGAACACCTGCTCAAGCAGGATTTGTCGGGCTGCAACCAGAAACCACAAAGCCAGAAGTCTTATCCACTCCCTATACTGTCGATATCTGCTGCAGAGATTACTGTATGCGCTGTTCTTTGACTGGTGTTCAGTCTGTTTGCTGACATCATGGTGTCGTGTATGTTTTTAGTCTCCTCTGTGTGCTGTTCATTGTATTTTAATGGCATCTTGAAAAACGGATAATGGATCATTTGGAGTCATCTGTGTTAATGTGCTCCATGCACAACGAAGAAATAGATTACATAAAATTAATGACTAAACCTCTGCTTCTCCACGGCTCCATCATTCTTTGGTCCTATTAAAATTCCACGCAGCTCGGAGGGTGAATGCTGCTGCAATGGTACATTTTATGAGTTGGGGGGAGAAATGCAAGCAGCAAAGCAGAAAATGACAATGCAGAAATGAATCTCACGCTCCCGTCCCTCCATGTGGGCTGTTTGTGATGCAATACCTGTTGGGTGCTGGAGGCAGTGTGTCAGACGGTGGTGGGCATGCTGCGGGGGGTTTTGATGAGCCCATGTTATTATCAATGGGGCCACTCCTGGAAATGGACAGCAACATGCAACATGATGATGACTCACAGTTACAGCGACATCATTGGTCGTCAGAGTCAAACATGAGCCAATCCGAGACAGAGCAACAGTCAAATCCACTCAGTGATATTTGGGCAGATCCAGCATTACTTCATCCATTAAAAGAGATTGAGTTTTTCAATAGTATACAATTTTTGTGATAAGGTTTAAAACACTTCTGTCATGGTAAACAGTAACACTGCTTTAAGTGCAGGTAGACTATGGAGCAAAATGAAGGTACAAGATGCCACCTGCTGGCCAAACAGCTCAACTGAAGGTTTTACCCTAACTAGAAACCTGCTGGTTGCTGTGACTGTTTAAAAATGTGCATTTACACCAGGGACAAAATGGTAAAAAAACAAAAAAACCCAAAGAGAAACAAAAATAAATAAATAAAAAAATATACACACACATATATATACACACACATATATACACACACACACACATATATATATATATATATATATATACACATATATATATATACATATACATATACATATATATATATACATATACATATACATATATATATATACATATACATATATACATATATATATACATATACATATATACATATATATATATATACATATATACATATATATATATATATATATATTTTTTTTTTTTTTTTTTTTTTTTTTTTTTTTTTTTTTTT
>VUQK01039180.1:0-12937 GCA_015106715.1 Bujurquina vittata
CACACGATTTGATAAAGATATAAATCATAGAACAGTAGTAAAACAGAAAATAACATCAGTCCATTGCCATGATCTTCATATCCATTCAAATGACAAACTTTCCACAGTGTTGTTGTGTTTTCTGAAATATTACTGTGCTCTGCACCTCCAGCTACTATAGTACTCAGTTAAGTTATAGCAGTCAGGTGCAAGTAATGCGTATTTCTTGCATCTCCTCTGTCTGTGCTTTGGCGTTGTGTGTTTGCATGGATTCAGGAGGTGATGCTGAGCCCCACAGCGTCCTCCTACAGCATGTCTCAGCTAACCGGCTCCACAGAGTACAATGTGAGACTGCAGGCTGTCGCTGGAGCCCAGAGGAGTCGCCACGTGACCACCGTCTTCACTACCAGTAAGCCTGAAAACACACACAAACCTCTTCTTAATTACGTGTATGTATAGCTGTAAAACCAACGGGAGCTGGAAGTGTCTGGCTGTTACGCAACAGTGCAGATGCACATTAGAAAGAGATTACCTCTTCTAATGCACATTCCTGTCATTTACTGATATTCTAGCCAGATCACCTGTGCTTATTTTTCTTTCTGCCTGAGCTGCTCCTGATGGAAAAAGCTTTTTTTTCTTTTTTCAAGACCCCCCTCTCTTTCCGTGGTGCTCTCTCACGATTGCTGCATGCTGCCTCATGCATTATTTATTTAACAGCAACAGAAAAGAAGCAACTGTGTCCTCCAAGGTCTCTAACATAATGTCTTTTTAATATGTGCTTTTCAGTCGGACAGTTGTTCAGACACCCAAGAGACTGTGCTCAGATTTTACTGAACGGAGAGACGACCTCTGGTCTGTATACCATCTATATTGGAGGGGAGGAGAGCCAGCCTATCCAGGTTTACTGTGACATGACCACAGATGGTGGAGGATGGCTGGTGAGGAAATCAACCTGCTGGAGTCCAATTACAGCCCGTTTCTAACCATTATTCAAACTGAATAGGACCTGATCGTACTGTTTATGTGGCACCTGTTTTTCTGATGATAAATGATAGACAGCAGCACAGAGCCCTCAGCCTAGCTTCTTGCCATTCCTGCGAAACTGTTTTGACACTCATGAGCATCAGTATTCTTCAGGTTTTCCTCAGACGCCAGAATGGAAAGCTGGAATTCTTCAGGAACTGGAAGAACTACACGGCTGGCTTCGGTAACATGAACGATGAGTTCTGGCTGGGTAAGCACACTCATCCCGGAGCCTTATTTACCTTCTTTCCCTCGCTCACTCCCCTCCTGACTCACACATATTAAACTTGGGTTATAGGCCTCTCCAACCTCCATAAAATCACATCTTCAGGCCATTATGAGCTGCGAGTGGACATGAGGGATAACGGGGAAACCGCCTACGCTCAATATGACAAGTTCACAATTGCAGAGCCAAGGACACGCTATAAAATCTATATAGGAGCGTACAGCGGAACAGCAGGTAGGTGTTACTTTAATGAAATAGTCTGGCATGTTGTTCCCTAAAGTTAGATAGAAAAGTGGGACTCACTCTTGTCTCCTTCCAGTAAGCTTATTGGGGGGGGGCTTTCAGTTTATTTAATGAAGACATGCCATATTTTATAATCCCATGAATATATTCTGAGTTACAGGCCCATTAATTACAGAGGGATTGGTTGAGATTTTGCGTCTCTTAATTTACATTTTATCTTCTGCATTTTTGAGGCCTTCTTAGCTACAGGAGACATTTTCAGGGTTGAACACCAATTTTACACCCAGTCTGAGTGTCACAATCCCTAATCTCCTTTTTGTTTAGCTTTCTGGATGTTTGATCTGTTTTCTGATAATTCACTAGACAACTCTTTTGTCCAGTACCCAAGTTTTCAATAAAGCTCTGATCACAAGCAAAAGATTACCACAAATAAAGGTTAAGAAGTAGTTTTCTGTCTTAAAACTTTGGGTTTTTCTTTCCAGACTTTTGACGTACAAAAGAGCTCATAGTTGGTTTCTTAAAGATGTAATTTAATCCGGCGCAGCTGTAACAGTGATGAATGTTCTCATTAAACTCTTGGCAGTAAAATTAACAACATAGTTCCCAGAATTTCACATTATTCCCTTAAGAAGAGTCGCTTTGACAAACCCAGTTAAACTCATCAGATTGCTGTAGATGAATAACACTAAATTGTTCACCAGGTGATTCCATGACCTACCACCAGGGTCGGCCCTTCTCCACTTATGACAACGATAACGATATCGCCGTGACCAACTGCGCCTTGTCCTACAAAGGCGCCTTTTGGTATAAAAACTGTCACCGTGTCAACCTCATGGGGAAATATGGAGACAAAAGTCACAGTAAGGTATGAACATATTTACACATGGCATAAAATCCCAAATTCATTCTACGGAAGGATCATTGAATTATCTGTAATCTATTACTGATTTATAACAGTACTGTTTTTTTTCCACTGCCAACACAATCTAACCAATTCTTCTCTAAGCAGAAAATTTAGTGGGAAACCCTAATACAACTCACAAGCAGTTCATTAGGAGCAAAAAAATTGAATTATATAATAAGAAAATCAGATTTTTCCTGCTCCCTGCTCACTGGCAGTGCGGGGAAAACTGATGAATTGTATTGCTATTCCCACAGGGAATCAACTGGTTCCACTGGAAGGGCCACGAACACTCAATCCAGTTTGCAGAGATGAAGATAAGGCCGGCCAACTTCAGAAATTTTGAGAGCAGAAGAAAGCGATCATAGACTCATGAGGCCACTCTCCTTCACACTTAAGCTGTGTTCCCCCATCTCTAAGTCACTCTCAAACATGTACAGATGCATACACACAAGCAGTCACACTGCACAGTGACCAAGTTTTCAATGTGAGAAATGATCCCCCCGGTAACACAATGCCAGAGAATCCTTAGATGTTTTTTTTTTTTGTTTGTTTGTTTTTTTATGTAGCTCTCCCATGTGTGAATTTATTCTTGCATTCCCAAAGAAAGTAGATGTTCAGTTTGACTGGCATGAATGGACATTTGTTGTTGGGACCATACACCTGTAAAAAAAAAATGTATCTGAAAGAATCCACTGAATCGGTAAAATGTCAAAGGCACATAATCACATCCCCCGAAGAATCAGAGTGGTCACGTCATCCATGTGAAACTGAATCACTGATACAGTAGATGCATCCAATGAAGACATATGTTTACTGTACAGCCGTCCCCTGAAGCTATCGAATTCTTGCTTGAATTTTGATTTACTTCTTTTGATAGAACAACAACAACAACAACAACAAAAAATAAGATCTAATGCTCTGTAACCTTCGATACAAATAAAAAAAACAATGTTAGTTTGATGCGAGTGTGTGGTGGCTGTTCTTTCGAGTGACCAGGTGAACCACATCGGCTCCAGCAGATGGCGGTGTTTGCTCTCCTGTGTGTTGCTCATGAGCGTAGCTCCAGTGTAGTATTGCCAAGCAGCTGATGGAAAGTGTAAAAGATTATTTACAGTGTCTGTGGGTCCTAAGATGGTAAAAAGCCCTCAGTTTTAAAGGCTTTCAATTCTATTTACTCTTCAGTTCAGTAGTTTGGAAAATTATGGCTACATTAATTTATCAGCTAGAGTTTAGTGTTGGGTGCAGCTCAGAAGTTCTGATAATAACAGTTCTTTTAAAGGCCCGACTGGGATTTTTGTCTTTCTTTGATTCAATCACATATAAAGGTTTTATGTAGTTACTAAAAGATATTAATTTTAAGTTATTACACATCCGATGTTAGCAAATGTTCACCTGAGGAAAAAATATGTAAATCTTTTTCCTCTATGCAGGCAGGAGCTTAGCTTTTTATGATCTGTGAAGCAGGATCTATTGAGCATTCCAAAGTTTAAAATCAATGTTATCTTTTCTCTTTTGCAATTGGAGCCCTTTGGATCCATTTTTTCCCCCTAAGCCACACAAGATTTGCAAAATCAATAGTTTCTCCGCAGCTGTCATGAAATGTCCACTTTGGGCTTAAAAGGTTTGCCTTTAATGAGAATATCTGCTTAAAGATAAGTGATCCACATGCTCTACTTCCTGTTATGGTCAGATGTCTTTTTTCAACATCAGCACGTGGCCGAGTGATCCGACCCTTCCTCAGCCTCTTTGGTGTCCTCTCTACACCGTCTGGCACTGTTTGTTTGTTTTGCAGTCCAGTTCAGTGGGGACATTTTGGCCTCTTGCATCTGATCCGATCAAAGTAATGGTTTCTTAGTATCAGTGTCCATGCCAGCCTTCGCGTGCTTTCACCGACGCTTGACACTCTCAGTTGTTGAAAGTCTAGGCTGTTGGAACATTATGTTTGAATATTACAATAAAGAATGCAACCCTCAGGACACTAAATGCCGCCTGGCACAGAGCTGGGAGTTTTCCATATTAAGTTCAAGATTTAGAAATAACTTCTGACCTGGATTTCAACTAATGCATGCTGCTAAGATCTAATTTCATCCTGAGGTGTTTCTAAATGAGGGCTCAACGAGTTGAGCGTCCTTATAATATATCTCCAGACAGACTGGGGGTACTCAAGTAAAACCTTTCCAGGGATCTTACCCTTCACTCTTTAGGAACTTGTGTTTGTCAATACCAGGCTGATGGCTCCTCTGTAAAATCTCTTATAATGTTTTGGCAGAAGGAGCGATAACAGCCACAATAATTTTCCCTGAAATCTGGCAGATTATACAGAAAGCTGTCTGAGAGCAGTTTAAGATTTCTGATGATGTTCTGAATTCTTCACTTTCTAACGAAGGAGCTGGAGCAAAGTCCACCGCTGAGGTAGCTGAGACAGCTGGAGGATGGATTGCTGTGAAATTTCTGGTGCCAGGAGGATGAATAACCCTATTATATAACTATATATTTTTAGATACACTTTGCAGCCACTTTGTTAGGTACACCTGTTCAGCTGCTTGTTAATGCAAATGTGAAAGCCAGTATAATGACAGAAACTTGATGTAGGCATGGTCAAGACGGCCTAATGAAGTTCATTTTGAGCATCAGAATGAGGGATAAATATGGAGCCTATCCCAGCTGACACAGGGTGAGAGGCAGGGTACAGCCTGTACAGGTCCCCAGAGTGACAGACAACCATCCACACTCATATTCACACTCATGAGCAATTTAGAGTGGCCAGTTAACCAGTAAGTGCGTGTCTTTGGACTGTGGGAGGAAACCGGAGTAAACCCACGCGGACACAAGGTGAACATGCAAACGTGCTAACCACCACACCTGCTGCCCACTTTTGTTCATATAGCACTAAATCACAACAACAGACGCCTCAAAGCATTTTATATTGTAAGATAAAGACATTACAATAATACAGAGAAACTCCAACAATCAGATGACCCCCTATGAGCAAGCGCTTGGTGACAGTGGGAAGGAAAAACTCCCTTTCAAGAGGAAGAAACATGCTGGGGGTGAGGGGAGGGAGAGGGTTGTTGGTACCGGATGGGCTGTATTTCAGAAATTGCTCA
The DNA here is from genome assembly GCA_015106715.1 of Bujurquina vittata. Lineage (NCBI taxonomy): Eukaryota > Metazoa > Chordata > Actinopteri > Cichliformes > Cichlidae > Bujurquina > Bujurquina vittata. Next base: position 5,483 of record VUQK01039180.1, read on the forward strand.
TCTCCTGGGATTCTTCCATACAGCAATCTCTAGGCTTTACAGAGAGGGGTCAATAAAAGAGAAATTCTGCAATGAGTGGTGGTTTCTTGAGTCAAAAATGCCTTGTTGATAAATATGTTTTTGGTAAACCTTTTGCTACTTGTAAGGGGTCCATGTGGCTCCAAACATATCATGTAACTAGCAGAGATGCTGAGCTTACAGCAGACACTTTCAGCAGCCTGGTTCTTCCATCATGTGTGTTATCCTTGAGCCATCTTACACAGCATAGCGGCACAAAATATCCTTGGAAACAAGTTTTTACCTCCTCTGTGAGTAACAGTAGAACTTACAAAGTGATCTCTCCAGTGCTTTCAGATTGTTCCTCTTCCAGATCTCGGATAGACATGAAACTCTCAACTTTTTCAAGTTCTTATCAAGTTCCAGAAAGTTTGTTTTTCTGAGTCTTCTGAAACTTGCAGTTAGCAGCCCTTTGATTGCTAAACTCTCTGGTAATCAGATCAGCGACTTGGTACTCTTCCTCCTTGAGATGAGCATGCATGGTCACGTTTGCAATGATAGACAAAAAAATTGGTTTCACAAGTCTGCTGGTTTACCGTGAACTTGGGTTTCTACTGAATGCTGTTCTCTGGCAATCAGAAATCACTCTGAAAGCTTTCTGCTTGAGGTGCTTGTCTCATCTTCCACGATAGACCACAAGCTGATTTGCATTGGACCTGAGCTTCTTCTGACTGCACCCAAATCCTCAAACATTCAAGCTTGAGGTTTGTATGTAAGTCCCTTTTTGCATGATTTTCCAAAAAGCATGCTTCCATTGGTGCAGCGTGCTTTAATAGCCTTGCTGTTGCATGAGACCATAGCTTTATACATTAGCTGTTTTTCATTTACACGGCACCTTTCCCCTCTATTAGCAGCCAAGGTGGAGTCTTCTGGATTTGGTGAGCATTTAGGTTACGTCCTTATATATAGCTATAACTGTACCAGAAGATTTGACTTGTAAGGTTGGTTGCATGGTTGTAGACCTGTTGCTAAACAATGAAAATGTGCATCATTTTAATAGTGATCAAGCAAGTTTCTCCTTGCTAACATTAACAGGAAGCCACTAACTATGCAGACTATGAAAGAAATCCTGAGCACCCGGAGAAATATGAAGTACGGCCCTCTGAAAAAGAAAGTATTCACAGGCCTGTATGCAGTCCTGTGAAAACCTGAGCACACCCTTACTCCTTCCACTGGAATTAAGAGGGTATGTACATGTAGCAGAAAAGCGCTGCTAATCAAATGCACTTAATTAACTGATTATCAGTGTGTAAGTGTAAGTGTGAGCACCTTTAAAAAAGCAGACGTTTTGTCAGTTTGCTGCCGCATTCAGGTGTGCGTTTAACACAGTGTCACAATCGTCCCAAGATCAGACCATGCAATGCTTATAGAAGTTACAAAAAATTACAAAATAAAATTCAGACTGTACCGCATGTAATATTAAAGAAGTATTAGAAAAAAGGCTGAACTAGTGTGGCTTGTTTGGAAGATTTGCCTGGAGAAAGCCTCATCTCTCTAAAAAGAACATGGCAGCACAGCTCAGCTTTGCAAATTTGCATCTGAACGAACCACAAGACCTCTGGAACAACGTCCTTCAGACCAGAGGGCAGATGTTTGGCCATAATGCACAGCGGCGTGGTTGGTGAAAACCAAACACAGCACATCAACACAAACACATCATACCAACTGCCAGCACAGTACGAGAGAGCGATGATGTGGGCATCTTGCAGTCAGCGAGTTAAGCATGAACTCCTCTGCATACCAAACTATTCAAATGTGAGGCCATCTGTCCAGCAGCTAAAGCTTGGCTGAAACTGGGTTGTGCAATGGGACAATGATTCCAAGAACAGCAGCAAATCTACAACAGAATGGATGAAAAAGAAAAGAATCGAAGTGTTGCAATGGCTCAGCCAAAGTCCAGAGCTCAACCTGACTGAAATGCTGTGGCGGGACCTTAAGAGAGCTGTGCATAAACCTCAGTGAACTGAAGCAAGCAGGCCAAAATTCCACAATGTGACAGGACTGATAAAGTCATACGGAAAATGAGTAGTTATTACTGCAAAAGGTGGTTCCATAGGCTACTGAATCATGAGGTGTTTTTCACAGGACTGCATAGAGTCCTGTGAAAACTTTCTTTTTCACATGACTCCAGGTCCCACTGGGTTATGCATGCACCCCTTCAACAAGACCTGCCTCAATACATGCGAAGCAAAATTATCCAAGAGTTCTCAGAACTGTCACAGAGTTGTAGCACATTGTGATACTCTCAGTATTTGAACAGGGTTATATCACTGTTTGTTCAAAGAGCTGCCTCAGATTTACACAGCCAGCTCTCTCCTGCTGATGCAATGACCTAAAAAAGAGCAAAGCGAAATGAGCACATTATGTTCTGTTTCATGTAGTGTTGACTGTATAATTTGATTCTATTTTCATAGCGAGCTTTTATATGAAATATTTTCTGTAAGCAACATGAAGACAGAGCTTTTACTTCATGAGGTCAAATGGGATCCAAAATTTGTTTAAAAAAGGGGGATTTCTGCATGTGCCAGTTGAGCAAAGGTTACTGTGTTGCCTAAGAAAATCTGTTTGCATTAATCACGCCATGTGGCCTCACTGAATCACACTGGACTGCCATAAATCAAGTTTTTCAAGGAAAGTTTTCCCCAAGAGCCTGTGCTATATTTGAATTGGCTCTGCTCTCAGTGCAGAGTCCCTGGCACTGTGCGAACATGTATCTAAATCATCTGCCACAGTCCTGTCAGTGCTCTCCCCACTACTTTCCACTCCTCTATTGGACATATGCAATTGAAAAATAGATAATTTCATGCACTCATTTCGTGCTGTGGGAACTCCTCAAGCTAAAGATGATGGTGGCGTAGCACTAAAATATAAGAAGGTACATACACGAGTAGTTTGACCTGAAGCTGACTGTGGAGCAAACGGGTGAAATGATTGCACCAGGAGGTCTACTCGAACAAATTTTAAGCAGGATACAATTCGAACATTCCTGCACACTACAGTGCAAACATTATTGGACAGTGATTAATGCGCATGTGCTGCGTTCAAGCAACATGATGCAGGAGCAGCGCAGAGCAGCTACACTAATATTGTCTCACTAATGGCAGTGTGCTGGATTGTTACTGACCTCGTTTAAAAGAGGTTTATGAAAAGTGTTTTTGACATTTTTATGAGAGTACAAAGAGAATATAATATGTAATCAGAGGAGATTACAATGAACTCGTTTACAGTAAAATAATTTTATTTGAAATTTAAGAGTGCTATCAATCAGCCCCTAAATCCATACCTTTGGTGCCAACTGTGTTTAATGTTGTGATATTTTTTCAGGTTTCAGCATTGTTATACTTTTTTTATAAAGCTAGTTTTTAATGTGTATATATATATAGTTTAATTGTAATTGTTTACTGTGTGATTTTCATCAGTCTCTCACATAGTAGTGGAGGAATTTTGGCCCACTCTTTAAAGCGCTGCTTCAGTCCATTGAGGTTTGTGGATATTCATTTACAGCGTTTCAATTAGACTGAGTCTGGACTTTGACTGGGCCCTTGCAACGCCTTCTTTTCTTTTTCAGACATTCTGTTGCATATTTTCTGCTGTGCTTGGGATCATTGTCCTGTTGCATGACCCAGTTTCAACCAAGTTTTAGCTGTCAGACAGATGGCCTCACATTTGACTCTAGAATATTTTGGTATACGGAGGAGTTCATGCTCAACTCAGTGACCGCAAGGTGCCCATGTCCTCTGGCAGCAAAACAAGCCCAAACTCCACCGCTGTGCTTGAGAGTTGGTATGATGTCTTTGTGCTGATATTCTGCGTTTGAATGCGTTGTGCATTATGGCCAAACATCTGTGTTTTGGTCTCATCTGTCCAGAAGTCTGTTCGGTTTGTTTCGATGCAACTTTGCAAAGCTAACCCGTGCTGCCATCCTCTCTTTAGTGAGAATAGGCTTTCTCCGGGCAACCCTTCCAAACAGGCCCCACTTGTTCAGTCTCCTAATTGCACTGTCATGAAGTTTTACATTTAACATGCTAACTGAGGCCTGCAGTTCCTCTGAACTTTACATGGTCTGCTGCTTATCCTCTTAATTCCTACAGAAGTAATAAGAGTATACTTAGTTTTTTACTTACTGCTTCTGTATTTTGGGTCAGTTTTTGTTGTTCATCTTAGATTTATTGACCTAGTTTTAAGACCTGCTAAAGACTAGCTATCTTTTTATATGTCCTGGTATGTAAAAACCATAGAAATGAAAGAGAGCATACTTTCTTTTTTACCATGACTCAGTACACTTTACTCTACACGGATGTTCTTCCTCCCCACAACTGCCAAATGTTTGCTCAGAGGATTGTCTCATCCTTGGATTTCTCTCTCCACTCTCTCCATGATACAACATAGCTGTCTCACTAGATATTTGTAGTAGTGGTGGTGACAATAGTAGTAGCGGTGATATTAGTATTATTATTGTTGTTTTATCATTTTAACTGCTGCAAAAAAGGAACTTCCCAAACACCGGACAAATAAAGAATTTCTCATTCTCTCTTGTTGTCCCTCATTAAAGTGCTTTCAGATGAGGGTTACTGTGAATTGAAATGAATTAATTCACAGCTCTTTTTATGCAGGATAATCACACGCAACACGTTGCACAGTGGAATGTGGAAAAATGATGACATGATAATCATTAATCATTGTGACGATATTCCGATGTCTGTCGGCTCAACAACACATGCAACCATCTGATGTGTCATCCGAATTAGAGTGTAGAAAATGAGAAATGCGCTGTGGCTGACTGACCTCCTGCTGTGTGTACATACAATCATGCTTTGGGGGTTTACTGCCTATCAGCATGGAGAGTGATCTCCTCTAATGGATCCCTGTTTCACAGATTAACAACAGAGCCTGTTTAGTTAATCACTGTGGATTTTATCAATTTTATAGATTTGATGCTATTGTCCATTTTAGATAAGCAGAGTAATTACATGAAAGCCTCGAGGCCAGATGTCTGACTTCTGATTAAAAGCCAAGAAACCAGAGTTGACAGTTACATTAAACTGAATTATTTGAGTGCCACGGTCTCTTTTGCTCTGCAGACAGTGGCTTTCCTTCCTTTCCTCTTGCCCCAAATTAAGGGATCCCTTAATCCTTAAGTTAGTGAGGATGCTGGTGCAAAGTCATCCCTCCTTTGCTTTACACTGAGAGCATTAAAGGGGAAACACATTTCATTAGATTGCTGCAGATGTATGTCAAGTTGGACCTGAGCCTAAGAGGATTGTAACTGTGTTTAAAGCATGCATGTGAAATCTCACATATGACCGGGTCAAGCGGCTTCATTCGGTCCCATATAGTGCTCAAATCACATCCCAAACTTCTTTACCTCACCAAGTTGCCATCTGGACTTTTAGGCAGTTTGGTTATAAGCTTCTTAAAATAAATTCAAACAATCAACAAATGCATTAGTGAATGTATGGTACGTAATGTGTGCACACAGAATTTTTATAGAAGCTGTAATCCTGATTTAAAACGTCAACGGCCAAAGACGTGTTTTGCTTTGCTATATTTATATATCATGGTGGCCATTTTTTTTCTTAGAAGACCGTTAGCATTACCATAAATTCCTTGAAATACCTACATTATGTTTTCTGGGTGGTTTCTCCACCCCTAAACTAACCAGCTAAAGTAGCAGCAGCCAACACAAGTATTGCCCTAAAGTAGGAATGTGCAACAAAACACATAATGTTTTACACACAGCTGAACGTATAAATATGAACAACTTAATGCACGATCAGTTTGTGGTGAAACATGACACACTCCTTTAGAGTGTACATACACTCGTAATAGTTCTCCTGCTTGTGCAATTGCATGCAAGAATGCTGTACAATAAGCAGGCCTTTGTTTCAGTTATACTTTTCAAATCATCTCTGGAAACCCCTGGATGACATTCACTTTACCTGCTCGTACTCCCCTTCCTCGCTCTCATTTGATGAAGGTTTTAACTCTGCGGCACTGACTGCAGTGACATAACATCCCGGCTAAGAACGGGAGCGCACAGGGCTCGCTGATGGGGATTACGGCTCATTCTTTAAAGCCCTCGGTTTATTTTAGGGTCTGACTGGATAAAACAGGATTAGCATCACAATGAATCTACAGGCATTCAAACTGAGAGGCCGGCTCCTTCGCGGCCTTTGACATTTGAAATGTTTATAAATCCCCATCTGTGTTGTGATAGTTAAACATAGATTTGATCAGCTGTCATTCCAGTGAGGAGACCGTTTTTGATAAGCGCTCGCCTCGTTTAGAGGGTCCCATCAGTGCTGACAGGTTTTTAGATTTTCTCCATGACACAGCTTTAATATCCAGCAGCTGCTGGTCCAGTTTTTGTTTGCATTGTGTCGGGTGGTGGTGAACTTTAACCTCTGAAGTCTGCAAACCACACTGGCACTTCTTGTTGAGAAGTAATGGCCAGTGTTACCCATGATGGGCGTACAGTTTTGTTTTTATTCTGCTATATTATAGCCAAATCAGTGAATGTCATTGTCATGGTGATGCTGTTGGACAAGTCAGAAGAATATCAAGTACTGTGATGAAACTTCTAGCTAATGTGAACGTGCAAAAGTTTCCATAGAATAGATCTTGAGATGCGTTATTGCATATGTGAATATTATAATCTGCTAGTGGTCAGTAAGATTCATCCTCTGGGAATCCTGAATGTTTGTACACCATTCCATGTTAATCCATCCGGTATTTGCTAAGCCGATTGAAAGATTTGCAATCTGTAATTGCTGATGTGTGTGTGATAGAGCCACCATGCATGTCATGTTTAACACTGGGGAACATTTGCGTTGTAAAAGCATACAAGACATGACTTGTAAAAATAAACTGAAAGTGATAAATCTTGTTAATAACAATGAGCAGAGTCTACAAGGGGGAAATGAAGCATTATTGTTGGCAGACAAGCATTCTGTCTTTTAGCACCGGCTTCTATGTTCACATATTCCCTCTTTAAAGTTGCAGAAAGCATCGTTCTCTAATGCTGGCCTCAGAGGAGCAGTTCTCAGGTCAGATTATTAACAAGCGTTAAGCCTTGGACCCAAAGCCTGAAAAACTGTGAAAGAAATCCATAATTGTGTTTATTTTTCCCAAGAGTGAAGGCTGTTGCACTCAAGGATGCTCTTCGATCAAAGACAGCGTGCAGGTAGCATAATTGGTTTTTACCTATCATGCACTGCATGCAAGCACCCCCCCCCCCCCAAGTCATTTATTATTTGTGTCAATGTAGCACCTGTAACAACCCACTCCAACCTGCCTTATGGGCCTGTTTGTTTTGCAGGTCTCATCTGCAGGTACTTTGGGGGGGGGGGGGGGGGGGGGGGGTGCGCTTTCTTAAAGGTAGTCGCGAGGAACCTAATT
>VUQK01039181.1:0-11156 GCA_015106715.1 Bujurquina vittata
AACTGCACACACTTTTTGTGCTTTACGTTTTCTCTCACTCATTTGTCTCACCGTTCCCGCGTGTTTTAAAGCGCAACGTCGGCCAGCTCTTTGCTCCAAGCGAGCTCTGCAGGAGCCCCTCCCTCTACTGTGGTGTGTGGTGTGTGTGTGCCCTCTGCCCCGCCCTGTCGCACGGTGTGGACACACACAGAGCTGACACACATTGGAACCAATCACGGCGACTCGTTTGATGTTTGACGGCGCACTGACCGGAAATGCAAACTTTTCACTGACGCGGTAAACCAAAAGTAACGAGTTTGTTTTGAAAATGTAAGAAGTAGAAAGTACCGATACTTGGGTAAAAATGTAGGGAGTAAAAGTAAAAAGTAGTTAGAAAAATAAATACTTAAGTAAAGTACAGATACCTAAAAAATCTACTTAAGTACAGTAACGAAGTATTTGTACTTCGTTACTTCCCACCTCTGGAAATGGGAAAAATGACACTGAATGACACAGTATGGTACAATGCCTGCCTACATAGCCCTTAAAAGGATGTCACCACCAGGACTTTCCAGCTGCTTCTAATCACAGCTCCCTTTGTTTGAGCCTGAGAAGGTTTGCTGGGGGAGTACTCTTAATTAGTATTTTTGAATGGACTTCAATTGAGCCTCGGCATATCCATATTTTTAATTTGTACTACATTGTAAATGCAAGTGTAGTTGGGTATGTAATAGTTACATCCAACTACTACAACATAGGTATAGGTACTCTCATGTTGCCCAAGCAGTTCTGACCTGTTAGGGCATGAACACAAAGACTTCTGCAGTGTCTTGTGGAGTCTGACAGATCCTTTAGGTTTTGTTGATTGCTGGGTGGTGCATTTGTGGAATAGACTTGTTCCATCGCGTTTTGCAGATGCTCCACTGATTGGGACCAAGGAAGCTGGTATACGGCAGTATTTGAATCTGGTGCTTGTTAAAATGCAGGTTTGGCTGTTGCATAATATTGTTCGATGTCTTACTGTAAGAAAGAAGTACTGTCCCCCCACTGAGATCACCTTGAGTACAGTAATCAGTGAAGTGTTCCGTTTTTACAGTTTATATCTATGCTGATAAATACTGACTCACTTGTTGGTGCCAAAGCCCATAAAATCAAGGGCCTGTTTAATCACAATCCTGCCATATTAGTCTTTTCCTAGCCTTAGCCCTGTCTCCGCTGAAGAATGGCTGCTCGTGCTTGGGGTCATCCTGCAAGGCCTCTCATAAATTCTACCTGTGTTACCTGTCTTCTGGCACTTGCTTGATAACACTCATTATTGCTCAGTGACCTGGAGGCAAAGCTTCACTTTGGGCATCATCACCTTTGAGCCTCAACTGTCCTCCTTGCAGCTCATCTCTGCTTTTAAAAGCCATAAACTTATGCCTGACAAGTTAGCCAGGAGACAAGAATCACACGCGGTGATTATTTGATATTGTAAAGTGAATTACATCCTCCACCATCCTCCAGAGAAAAGGAGGATTTCCAAAGGACCAAAGGGATGTATCAGTGCAGTTTATGAGGCTCCTCAATCACACAGAGGAGTTGTTGAATCTCAGTTCAACCTGGGGCGACAATGAAAGTTTGAGGTCTCTGTCAGTGGTGAGATGAAATAATAAAAGGGAAGGAAAAAAAATAAGCTAACATTTTCTGTGATGTAATTTTTAACTCTGCAGTGATCATTACAGTCCACAATGATAAATCGATAGACCAAGGGTAAGCGTATTCATGATAAAGTAATGCACTGTAGACTTTAAACAGTGCTTCAGTGTCTAGTGCTCGATGAAGCACCTTTCTTTTACGTAAACACTCTTCTTATCGCACTCACACTGGAATATATAGATGTTCAACCGGGAAGAGAAACCATTTCAACGGTCAAATAGAGTGAGAGTGCCCTAGGAGGCTATTCACACTAGTGCTGATAGTTGTTAAAACCCTGTGTGCTTCACTTCAAATGGGTTTAGAACAGCTTGCGGATGTGAACAGGGCAATAGAGCAACACCATAATACACTCTGGGATGTTCACCTCAGGCAAGCATTCTGTGATGCTAAGCATCTCTCTCAAAGCTGCCAAAGAAAGTCCATTGATTTCTCCCTTTGTTTGTGGACTTGGTTCCATTGTGGGATTTGAAAGAGAAACGGAACTACCAAACCACTCTCAAGGTGGAGGCTCCCCAACAGCTAATGGTTCAAAAAAAAAAATCAATCAATTAACATGTTTCTTTTTTCTTACAGCAGCAACCAAAGCCTTTCTCTCAAGGCTACTTAAAAACTGGGTCAAACTAAGAGCAGCATCACTGGCAGGGTTGTTTCTGGACAGTTGGATGCCCTGGGCAAGAGGTCTGCAAGCCCACTTTGCTGGATTTTTTTTTTCATTAGAAGAAAAAAAATGAGCATGCCAGCTTATTATTATTACTATTTTAACTTTATTCGACTTCTGTTCTGGGTGGCCTTGTTAATATCAGCTACCATCTATTAAAAGAAAGCAACTGATGCCTTTACTGCGCATCACAACCTGTCATTTCTCTACCGACACACAGGTGATTCACTCTCATGGCTGGCTGAACCAGGAATTATAAAAGAGCGTGCCTTCATCTAATTGTGTTTTCACCTTAACAGTTTAATAAAACCAATAAATACTAATGCTAAAAAGCTAAGTATTAAGAAAATATTTTTTAAAAAAAGGAAAGATTTTGTACCAACATTACAACTTTTAAGGGGTGATGCGATATAAAACATCAGTGACCAAGATGCAAAATAATGATTGCTCACTGTGTTCACTGCTGCTGCTCTGCATTAACGCTACAGAATCTTAAACTGCTATTTTTATGCATTTTTGCCACAGTGAGTTACTCAAAAAGTTATGCCATCAGCATTTAATAGAGCACATTAGAGTATTTGATAGCTGTCATTGCAGGAGCAAATATCTGTATTTATAGATGATATTTATAACTGCCTATGCAAAAATGCTGTGTGTTGGTGTGCATGGTGTAGTCTCCTCTCAAAACCAGGTGGTTAGTGTAGTGTAAGCAGTGTTTTTATTAACAATAGAAGGGTGTATTAGACATCTTTTCTGGGTGTGCTTCTTCAAGCCTTGTTTTGACAGTGCTTTTAGGGCTCTGTAATCTCACTGTCACATTTGTCACTTTAACAAATTAAGAACATTTTTGTGCAGCTGCAGTGGCTGCTTGGTGTAATACACACCACTTCAGCAAAACTACGTCAGCATGATATTTGTGGGAGCTGTTAAGTTTGCTGATCTAGGCAATCATTGCAAGATGCCAATAAACACTGACGATGGGTGGTGTTGGTTTAAATTCAGTGCTAAAGTCAGTGCATATAAAAGGCATCCAGTAGAAAAGGTGTCAGTCAATTCAAGTTCGTGTAGTATCCTTACCACAGACATGGACCATCTGCTCAGCGCCAGTAAAAAACAGACATAAAATATTTCCATCTAGAAGAGAAATGATTTGCTCACTCTGCAAGCTAAACAAATAATTATGACATGAAAATAAATGGACTTTTTAATTAAATCTTTCTGAAATGATGCATTTAGCAGAAATAAGTGAAAAGTCTTATCACTATTTAGTAAGCACATATTTGACAAAATTAAATTTCAAACTTAGAGTCTTACGTTCCCTCACACTTTCCATAAGAGCATTTGTCATAGTCACTCACAGAGTGAAGCCCTTGCTTGTCCCAACCAACCACGGATAAAAGATGTGCGTAGCTGTCACAACATCACCTCTTGATTCCTTTGGTCCCGTCTCACTTGAGGTAAATGCTTTGGATTTCCATCACAGCTGCTTTGCCTGAAAGTATCATGGTTTAAAATGTGGACATATATAATGATTTCTGTGAAATTTTAGCTGTATATATATCAAAGGCTCGTCCACCCACTTCTAGCATGTGAACAAAACATGCTGGAGGTTTCTTCCTATAAGAAGGGAGTTTTTCCTTCCCACTCTTGCCAAGTGCTTGAACATAAGATGTTGTTTGATTGTTGGGGTCTTCTCTGTATTATTTCAGGATCTATACAATATAAAGCACCGTAAGGCGACTGTCATTGTGATTTGGTGCTATGTAAATAAAATTTAATTGATCCAAATTAAAGCACATCTTGCTCTGTGGTCCCATTTGACTCCAACGGGGACTATAATTTACAAAATGTACCTCAAGCTATATTAAGACTTCAGACAAAAAATTGTGACAATCACTTCAATAAAGAAAATGATTTCTGAGTTCTTAGGTTGATGGAGCTGTAGAGTTGTTCCTATAAGCTTCTTTTTGTAACCAGATGAGCTGCTGGCAGAGAGAAAGACTCTCTCAGAAAGAAAGTCACGTCCAATTTTCAGACCCACAAACTCTGACCATATTTAATTAAGAAGCTATACATAAGACGTTTTGCCAGAAGTTAAATGATACGTAAGTTTTATTTAACGTCTGTGCAGGCAACTGAGGCTCACAAAGTTTGTGATCCAAATCCAGCCTTCAGTAGGTAGAAATCCCTCATGATATTACAGATTGCAGGACTGTACTTTCAGAAAATCCTTAGAGAAACCCAATGGAAATGCTCACAGAAGGAAACTGGTCACGAGGGTGTGCAGTGACCTCTTTTAGATGTAATGTGTAGAATCCTTCACATCTTGCCGTGGTGTAAGTGTTCCTAGGCTAGTGTGTGGTTGGTCTGCCCCAGGGTCCTCTTTCAATTGGCTGTTCTTTGAACGTCACAGCTGGACCACACTGAATGGCCCCTGAAAGTATGAACCAAATTTGCTTCATCCATAAAATGTACAGTGTAAAGAATATCAGTGAGCACGACAATATCATGATATTAACATTTATTGTCTGCAATGTATAATGTAAAAAATGCATGAAAATTGGCTCAATATTCGAGCTGACTTTGTGACTAGATTGGAGTCAAAATGTTTGACCTTGCTACCCACATAGGCTCCACCTGTGCCTAATATGCATAATGATTTTTAATTTCTGTGGAGAAGTTAACCGAGGTCGCTTGAACACTTGATCTAATGATCTGAAAGCTAAAGCTGAGGCCAACCATCCCGCTCTAAAACACCTGATCAGACTAGGCCTACGAAAGCAAAGTTTTCTCACCTTGCTCAATAAATGACAAAACCTAAGCTCGAGCCATTTTACTTCTTCGACACTTTTCTCCGGATAAAGCCAGTGTTTCAACAATTTGGTCTTCACTATTATCACACTGGTTCACAAATGCCTTTGAAAGGCATCGAGGATTTTGATAGAAAGTTGTTATTCTTCTCAGATGGCTGATACAAGTAATGCATAAATATTCTTGTCTTGCATTTGTTGGTTCTGCTGAGGATACTTAGGAAGCGAAGAAATTATGAATTTACTCTTCATGAATTGAGATTAAAAATGAGTTTTGTGTATCTGTTTCTGTGAAGATGAGACCACGCTCGATTCACAGGGAGTCAGCATAATTCTTTGATAGAAGAAGATTAAACTGGAAATTACACTGGAACTTTGAAGTTGCATTATTAAGGAAAGCCATGATATCCTTTTGCACCTCGTGTAAATATGAAGAGCACAGATAAAATTGACAGACAAGTACAAACACTGAGATGCAAATGCGCGCATTAAAACGCACAAGGCTTGGCAAAGCCGTATCAAAGCGAAGTCTTTAATATAAACAGCAGGGTAGACATCAGAGCTGCCTTTAAAGCACATGCTTGACTTCCAGCAGAGGTCAGCCATATATCTCACACCTATTCTGAGTATCTTTTTTCAGACGGGCTAGAACAGCCATCTTTAAACTCACGCCAAGTAAAGTGTGGGTTGGAGGGTTTAGGTTAATACCCATACAGTATGGAAAATAAATCTGTATAAAAAGTAGTCCCATTTGTGCATTTTTCATGCATCATTTCATTATAAAAATATAAAATTTATTGAACAAGTCTTGTAGAAAAAGTGTAAAAAAGTTTTCTTTTTCTTTTTATGGGTAGCAGTGCAGGTGCTGGTGCCTGTGTGTGTTTGTGTGGACTGATCTATGCACTCATCTATCAGCTGAACACCAATACTGGCTGATGTCTGCCTTATTGACCACTACCAGCATATCTGAAAAGAAGGTGACATTGTGTCATCAATCTTGTGCAGACTAATTGTTTAGGAATTGTTTGGCACTCGGGGCGGCACAAAGGCTTTGGTTTCCAAAGCATCTTGAATTACAAATTGGTATTACACCAAAATCTGTACCGAATTCAAAAAAATGAATCAAATAATTATGAGCCCATTTCATTAAGTGATATGTATGGTTTACATATTTTGACCAATTTCTTCTAAGCTGTAAACCATTTTCATTTACAATGAGTAACCCAGGACCTGCTAACCACTGCATCTCTGTGCCTCACCCTTCCCACATTTATATATTTTTAAATCTTTTGCCCCGATATGTGCAATTTGTTGTTGTTCTTCTTTGTGCTTTTCTAAAATTATAATTTGCTCTTCATTTGTAAAATATAGCACTTTGCTGCCAGTAGACCTCTTCGGGGTGGCAACAATGACACTTTTACGTGAATGTGCTCATAGCTAGATTGGGAGACCGAGGCCTGATTTTGCAAGTTGATAACCGCCTTTGTGTGACTGCTTAACATGATTGCTGATGTTAGGGTAAGTGAAACCAGATAACAGAGAGATATTCTGGAAATATTAAACTTGCTCCACAGTACGGGGCCCTGATAAGATAAATCCTGATGGACAGGAATGTATAAGAGAAATGGTATGGGCCGTGTAGTGTGGCTCATGACACAACCAGCACTGTGCGTACTGTATTCAAACACAGAGGCCTCTGGCACTTACCCAGTCGGGTACCATGAAACACAATTTTTCATATTTTTTAAGACTGAACAAGTGGCTAAAGGGTTTGTTCATGAACTTAATTTTACCCTGAATGCATGAGAGCATAAATTGAAGCGTTGCAGCCCAACAATTAATGAAACACAGGGGGATCACAGTTATCACCCTCATCTGTAATCTAATAAGTCACAAATAATTATCTTACATGTTCCCTGTACTAGAATGCCCTGACAATAAATATAGAGCTTTCTAGCCTTATTTTTGTGTCATTGAGCCACTGTGATGTTATTCAGAGCCATTCCACCTGTCTATGGCATCAAAATGCCGGACTTGAACTGACACATTGAGTGCAAGCAAAATGGGCTCTTAACTAAGAAGAATATCTAAGAAAGAGTGATGACTTCAGAGTGAGAGGGAAGTCAGCAGAACTGTTCCCAGAAGTGGGATATCTAAGTTTATTAAAGCTCCACAGCTCCACTCCTGTCATACAGATTCTTGGAAAAACACAAAGAATGTCAATGCTGATGCCATAGAAAACAACAGTGCAATGCATTATTTAACAAGTTATTCAAATAAGACAAATAATTCATCAAACAGTCTTGGTCACTCTTCACTCTTGCCAGATCCCTTTTGACAATTCTTTCTCTCTCACCAGTTCAGTAATTTTACTTTCCCTGTCTGTTCTTGTGTGAAACATTCACAATCAAAGGCACTTTGTTCATAATAAACAAGTGTGGAAGATTAATTGCAGATGCCAACAAAGAGATCCTTGTTGATGTTGTGACTGGCACTGAGTATTTGTATCCATTAAGCGTGGCTGGTTTGGTGCATGCTGAAAGCAGCGGATTGATCAGAGAGTTGCTAACTGGAGTGTCTGTTCCTTTCTGCCCAGCTGGTGCACACAGGCTACCGCTGTTGTTTGAGCAAAGCATCCCACTTAAACTGGTTTAAGCCACCTTAATCAGGACCGAGTGCAGACCTTACATAGTGAAGTAAATTGTTTGAGTTCTCAGAAGCACTAAACCAAAAATGTCAGCATTTTCTGGATGATATTTGTAACTCTGTGATTCCTTTCTAAGTGTGACTGACAACTTGAGCGAGTTGAGCACACATTGAACAGACTGCAGTATCTAGTTTCACCGCATGCTAATTGCTACCTGGACTTGAAACTAATGACATGGTGACTTTAATGCACAGTATTGTGCAGAAGTTTGGAGCCACCCCTCCTGTTACTTCCAAGGTGCCAGACTTTTTGTAATTTTTTTTTTAAAGTGGTCTTGAGCAATAGTTCTCTAGGGTTTTTGAAGGCCTTTCAAAGTTTTTCTTTGGCTGCATGTTTAATCATTTTTAGTCCATTCCTTGTACCTGAACATTCAGAGGAATGTTTGTTTATTTGTTTGTTAGCATGTTTGCTAGTTTGTTTGTTAAGCAACTTAATACTGGCGTATGAATCATTCATAAATTAAAATAAAAAATGCATCAGCTTTAAGGGAAGAACCAGTGTCAGGCGATCCCTTTTCAACTGATAAAACATAGGTATGATCCTTCATATCTTGAATCTGAAGGGGCAGACAAATATTGAAATGTCCCTCCATGACACGCAAATGCCTACAAGTGCTCTTCTCCTCCATCTTTGGTGTTTTGGCTACAAACTGGCCACATACGTAAAACATGGCCACTGTATTCAAATTTGGTGGTTGAACACTTCAGCTTCCACAAATCACTGCTTGCCCCTATGTATTTTTAATGGATTGATTTTAATGCAGAATGCAGTTTGTTGAAATATATAATTACACACTAACCCACATATATTTATGTACAATAGCCTTTATTTCTAAAATAATCTTAAATAAATTACTGACTGTATGTATGGAAGGGAAATATGGAGAAAAGCCTGAGGTTTATTACACAAGAACTAGACAGAAAATCAGCGGCACCAAGTCTCATTGAGTGATGAATGAGTGTCTACAGCTATCTGTAAAACATACTGGCTGTACAGTACATGGCTCTGTCGTGGTTTGGGATTGCATTTCAGTCAGTGGTGTTGAGGATCTTGTCAAAACTGATGGAGTATTAAACACAGAAATATACAGTTAGGTTTTGATCCATCATGCAACACCATCTGGAACTCATCAGATTTACAATGATCCCAAACTAAATGTCAGTCCATATCTCAGTAGAAAAACGCATAGTGGAACACTGTCAGTCACGACCTCCCCAGAGTCCGGACCTCAACATTATTGAAGCAGTTTGGGAGCATGTTGATGAAGAACAGAATCAAAGGCAGCCAACGCTCCCTTAGGTATGCTGCAATGGCTGCTGGGCGAGCTTCCCATGATGCACTGAGTGTTTCTTCTTTACACACCCCGTTTCACTCTCTGTGTGTTTATATACCACTGTGCGTTTAGTCATTAGTTATTATTTATTATTGCTCTATGGTGGAGGGGTTTGTGTCTCCCAGTGATCCCAGGAGCTATGTTGTCCGGGGGCGTGTGTCCTTGGTAGGGTGTCCCATGGCAAATTGGTCCTGGGTGAGGGTCCAGACAAAGAGAGATTCAGAAGACCCCTATGGTCTTCTTCTTTTGATTAGTAGGTCGCAAACAAATCCGGGTGAAAGCTGCTCTAAACAAAATATCTTACTACACACTCCCTATGATTATCATGTGTATTATGCTTGATGATTTCTATGATTATGTGTGATGATTTGATGTTTTGATGATTTGTTGTGTACCACATTGATGTTTTAATGCTTTTAATGCACATCTATTTGATTGTCTTATAATGTAAAGCACTTTGAATTGCCTTGCCGCTAAAATGTGCTATACAAATAAATTTTTACTTACTTACTTACTTGCTTATGGATATAACAGCAAGGGAACAGTGTACCCTGCCCAGGATAGGGGCCCCACCCTGGAGCCAGGCCTGGGGAGGGAGCTCACGGGAGAGTGTCTGTTGGCCGTGCATTAGCCCATGGTGCCCGACCGGGCGCAGCCTGAAGAGGTTACATGGGCCCGCCCGCCTGTAGGTCCACCACCCGCAGGGGGCGTCGTGGGGGTTGGGTGCAATGTGTGTCAGGCGGTGGCGAAGGGCAGAGGCCCTGGCAGACCAATTCTCAGCTATCAAGACTGGCTACAGGGAAATGGAACTTCACCTCTCTAGTGGGGAAGGAGCCTGAGCTAGTGCGTGAGGTTGAGAGATACCAGCTAGCTATAGTTGGGCTCACCTCAATGCACGGCCTGCGTTCTGGAACCAGTCTCCTGGAGAGGGGCTGGACTCTGTTCCAGTCTGGAGGGAATAGGTCCTGACTGTCAATGACGCTTATGTGCCGAATGACAGTTCAGTGTACCCACCCTTCTTGGAGTCGATGGGTGGGGTGCTGGAAGGTGCTCCATCCGGTGGCTCCATCGTCTTGCTGGGGCAATGACGTGGGCAATGACAGTGTGACCTGGAGGGGCGTGATTGGGAAGAACGGCCTGCCCGATCTGAACCCCATGTTCAAACATAAGGATGTCCTTAAGTGCACGTGGCACCAGGACACCCTAGGTCGCAGGTCAATGATCGATTTTTTAATCGTATCATCAGCGGCCATATGTTCTGGACACTCGGGTGAAGAGAGGAGCTGAGCTGTCAACTGATCACCACCTGGTGGTGAGTTGGATCTGGTGGGGGAAGATGCTGAACAGACCTGGTGCACCTAAACATGTTGTGAGGGTGCAGTGGGAACACCTGGCAGAAGCCCCAGTCCGCGGGATCTTCAACTCCCACTTCCGGCAGAACTTTGACAGCATTCTGAGGGAGGCTGAGGACATTGAGTCCGAATGGACCATGTCCCGCACCTCCATTGTTGAGGCTGCTGCTCAGAGCTGTGGCTGCAAGGTGGTTGGTGCCTGTCGTGGTGGTAAACCCCATGCGCGTAATTTACGGGGGGAATAGGGGGGTTATGACCCTATACCCCCCCCCCCCAATAAAGTCAGATCATTTCGATTTACAAAAAAACTTACATGAATAACATGTTAATTTTCTTTATTCATTATCAATTTTGGGTAAAATACTAACATGTTTAATCATTTGATAATGTAACCCCCCCCCACACACACACACAAAAACCTGGTATCACCCAGCCCGCTGTCTCCACCGATGTCCATATGTTTCGCCCACAGTATTCAGCATTTAGCGAGACATACAGAGGAGCAAGTATAGAGAGTAACGTGTGGCAGGTCATTTTAAATGTAAAGTTTCTAAATGCTCAACAAATATCAGCAAAAAAAGTGTGTGCAGTTTGTCACAGGGTGTGTCTGCTAGCTAGA
>VUQK01039182.1:0-17696 GCA_015106715.1 Bujurquina vittata
TATAAATAATATATATATAATATATATATAATATATATATATATTAAAAAAATATATATATATATATATATATATATATATATATATATATATATATATATATATATATATATATATGTTTTAACTACAAAGGGCTCATGTTACAAACTAAAAGCATGTAGTTTAAAGTTATAATGTATTTTTAATGGCTTTTTTTAGGCATTTGTGTCTTTATTGGAGGAGAAATGAGAAAGGAGGGAAACAAAAGGAAATAGAAAGGGGAATATCCAGAGTTTAGGAGGCAGTGAGGAATGAACAGAAAACTAAAAGTACAGTCATGAGCACTCCAAATGAGTGCTAACACATTGTTTTGGGAAATAGGTTAGTATCCAGGGCTTTTGGTGCTTTTCAGGTGGTAAAGGTCAGGATGTTTCAGCTTCTGCTGCGCTGATTTTGACCAGACTTTTAAAACTCTGTCCCTTGTGAAACAAAGTTTATGGAAGAGCAACAAAAACTCGTCTATCTGTCACACTTACAGCACACAAAATCGATCAAACATGCCCTGAAAGCCTTAACCTTTCTAGACATTACTTGACAGATGGCCAACACTATTCTTTAACTTGCCAGTTTCCAAGTCCAGGTTGTCCTGTGTCCTGCGGCCTCGGCACACTCCATTAAGGCAGCACCCTGGCCTGTGCCAATCAAAGTATTTCCAGTGGTGAAAACTCCACTGAAGCAGGCTACTTCATCTTCATCTATGCCCTGTGAGCCACGGGTGAGAATGGGTATCTATGGACGGTGTCCGCAAACAAGCGCACCACTGAGCGGGTGCTAATGTTCGGCTGTTTAGGATTTGTAAAGGCAGCGGGGAGTGGGTGGGTGTGGGGGTCAAAGTGCTGCTATAGTAAAGGCAGTGAACAAGTTTGTGAAATTTGATGGGTCTAGCTTGAACAGTAAGCATCTATGCTGTGAATTTGAACGGGGCCCGACGTCCTCTAGTGGGCCCTATGCTCGCTGCCCGGCACTGTGGAGCCCGACTGGAATTTGCCATTGAAGACCAGAATTGGCAAGTTCACCATGAACACACGTGACAGATGTGAAGGAGTCTGGAGACGCCATGCAGAACATTATATTGCCTAACATTGTTCAGCGTGACTGGTTCGGTGGGTCAGTGATGGTGTGAGGAGGCAAATCCACGGAGGGACACACAAACCTCTACAGGCTAGGAAACAGCACCCTGACTGCCATTAGGTTCTAGGATGAAATCCTTGGACCCACTGTCAGACCCTGCATTGGTGCAATGGGTCCTGAGTTCCTCCTGATTAAAGGACAATGCCCGGCCTTACACAGGCAGAGAGTACGGAGACAGTTCCTGGAGGATGATACCATTGACTGTCCCCCACGCTCACCTGACCTGAATCCAGCAGAGCAGTGTAATGTGCATGTATAGAAATATTTATATGCGTGTACTGTAAGTACACTTATGGAGTACAAATGTTAACCTACTGATGCATAGTGTGTGTTATGTGCAAATATGATCCATCTTCACATGAAGGCAGTCAGTAACCAGAGAGCTGCCATCACATTTAATTAGGCGTTTACTCATAGGAACAACTTTCTGGCTCATGTATTTTTCCTTTACGTCCTCTCGAGTACAGAGCAACAAAGTAACCCTATGTGCATTTGTGTATTTCCACACTCCTGTGCGAGCCTTCTTCCTTTCCATGCATGTTTTTTTCTATGTCTGTTTTTCTTTTTTTCACATATTTTGTGACTGCAGTACAATGCACAGCCTGTGTGTGCTACCCTTTGGCATTAATTTTCATAGCAGATACAGTCTGGCAAGCCTCATCCCTCAGTTTTGGTCAAGGGCACCTAAACACATAAATATAATACACACACACACATATTCACTGCATGGAAGTGTGTAGATGTATTGAAAGATGAAGGAGCAGCTGGTTTCCCCTTCCTAGAAGTGGGGTGACAGTGATTTATAACTGAGGGAAGATCCAAGGGAAAACAGCCGACTACAGGATGTCAAAACAAAGGAAAGATGAGTGGAAGAGAAGGGTTATAAGGAAAAACACATGAGAGAAAGCAAACGAAAGATAAGAGCGAAAGAGAGAGTAAAAAAATGACAGAAAGGAAACCAAGAATTTCTGGGTACTGCACGAAAATGAACGAGAACTTGCCTGTAACCCTAAAATACTAACACTATCACTTTCACCTGGGTGAAAATCACCTGACGTTAGTGTTCTAACTAATCCCCAGTAAAGTACACAGGTAGAGATAATATATAAGAAACCTTTGGGTTCAAACAGCTTGTGGAGATGAAATGAGAAAGTGCGTGCAAGAAAGAGAAACAGACAGGGAAATAGAGACAAGAGACAGAAAATCCAATGTTGAGAACACAGTTGTTTTGCTGTCGATTAGTGTCATGATCTGCAGGGCACAAAAGCACTCACAGTACTGAAACTATTGACTTTTAAGTTGGAAGTACTGCAACTTGGCCTATTATGTTCAGGGTCAGACACATACACACAAACATGCAATGGGGAGATAAATCGCTCAGTACGGGCCCAGCAGATTCAGATCTAGACTCTTCTAACTCTGAGAGAAAGTTACTTTGGCTCCTCTTTTTAGAGAGAGAAAAGGAGGAAGAGGAGGAAGAAGAAAGTCTCTGCAAGCCAGAGAGGCACAGGGGAAGATGGGGAGAGGAAATCTAATGTTAAAAAAGCAGATCTGTGGTTTGAGATGAGAATATCACCTGGAGAGGAATATAGGCACCCTTATATTGGGTTCTAACTGTGCTGGAATCAATTGCTTTCAGTGGAGAGGGCTTCTATCACTGAAAGTATTATACACAACTAAATGCAAGGAATTTTAAACAGCCAGAACCTGACACACACACACACACACACACACAAAAAAAAAAAGCAGAGAGAGGAAAAAAAACACAGCTTCGGGCTACAGTGGACATGTGTTGTTACAGAGTAACTTTTTCCCGTTGGCAATCTTCTATTAGCAGAATTTTAAACATGTGTCGAACTTAGGAGAAAATGAGAGAAAATGAAGTTTTGCATACAGCAGCACATTATTGCAATTATTGTTAAAAAAAAATAGAATCTCTTTTGGTATGAAAGTGTTTGCGGTGTGGCCTCCAGGTGGATGAGTTTAAATACATGGGCTCAACCATCCAAAGCATTGGAGGAGGAATGGGTGGAGTGGGTGGAGATGAGTGCCAGGGGTGATTTGAAGGATAGCAACAAGAGTGAAAGGGAAGGTTTCCAGCCGCTGTGGCAATCGCTAAAGGGAGCAGCGAAAATGAGAACAAAAAGAGGAAGAAGACAAAGAGGATGATGATGGTGCGGATCCATATTAAAGGAATAATATGTAACGACTTTACCATAAAGTAACATCTTCGAAATGATTTTGATGGCACTGACATGCGATTGAGAAAAACTGCATCATTATTTTTTTTATGCATCAACAAGGCTCGGCTGAACAAAGTGAACCAGAGCCAAGCTTAAGGCTAACAAAACCATGCCCATTATTACGTTGCTTTTTCTCACTCTCCTTTGCTGAAAGGACAAAAAAAAAAAGTCCTGTTGTTGCTGAAAGTGAGCACAGGAAGTCAGTGTGAGAGCTATTACACTTTATTCTGACTGAAACTTGGCTCAACAACAGCAATACGTTAGACTCATAAGCCAAATAAGTGAATTCCATCAGAGGTTTAGCTTCCAGCTTGACATCTCGGTGGAATAAAGTAGAGTCTGTTTAAAGTTACTTCTAACACTGGCTTTACTTTACTTTGCTGTGAGGAAATGGCTAATCTTTCACTCCTGTGTGTGGCTGCAATTTACTTTCCTACAGTTTAGGCGTGTGAATGATATAAACTGACTTTGCGTCAACTACATATTCATCATAACCCCACACAAGGTTGCCTGTTGCTGTGGACAGTTAAGCACTGGTGCCACTGCTCAGAAAATGCTGAATACTCTCTTGCTCTTTCTTAAGCCGTCTGCATCCATTCTAATGGGCCTGTAAGGATGCACTCTTCATGTTAGTCAGCATCTTCACAGTGACAATGCTCACATGCTGATATTACAGGTGAGAGAAAGCGTTTCGATCGATTAACCTTAAATAAAAGTTATTACAGTCCTTCTTGAGGGGACAGTCAATGTGCGATTCAAATTTCATGCCCATCTATCCATGAGCGGAGAGTTTTCTTTCAGAAGCACAAATGTCAGTGTCTCGTTCTAGCTGAAATGTCAGGGGATTACCAACGTCTTTAGGATTGATCCTCTGGGCACCTTGGCTGCCTCTACAAATTTATATCAGTTGATATGTCAGTCAATTTGACAGCTGTCAGACATTTCACTAAAAGCAAGATACGTCTTCCTGCTGGTAGTGCTAGAGGGTAAACCAAGGTGATCACCAGAGTAATTAGAATTTATTCTCCGGAGACCACAAATGTCAGTGCAAAAGTTTATAGCAATCCATCCAGTAGTTTCTGAGATGTTTTGGTTTGGACCCAAGTGTTGGAACAACCAATCAACAGACCGGATAACTAACTGACACTGCCATCCCCAGAGGCACGTTGATAGCACTGCTAATAAATTATGTTCCAGATCCCCCATCTGGAAAAATTAAAGCTGAGCTGCTGAACAGTGTGGTCGGAGCAGCTTGATATTGCCATGGCTCCCAAGTTAGATTTAGAAAAGAGAATGAAAGATTCCAAGTATAAAAAAGTTTTAAAAAAATATATAATTTATTGTAAGACTGACACATTAATTCATGAGTAGCCATAAATACAGTTGCTATTTGTCTTTTATAAACTTCAGTTGCTGTATCTTAATATTGTAAGCTTGTAAGTTATTGTTTTCAACTATTTTTTTTAATAAGAGCAGCATGAATGTTTAAATAAACTACAAATTGTACCACTTCTCTTCTGTTTTAAATGTCAGATTTGCTAAATGCATTTCATTTCTGACTTAACCAGCTTTCACCGTGGCCTCATTCCATAATATTACAGAATGACTTCTATACACCGGCACTGCATAACAGAAACACGCCCAAAGCAACCACATTATATTTTGCTAAAATTAAAATGCCTGTACCAGCTGTGACCGGTGCCCATTTCACTATCAACAGACATCTGGTGCCTCCACCGTGTTTTACACATGACTGTAGAGACTCACTGTTGTAGTTCTCTCCTCACCTACTCTATATTATAGATGATTAAGGGAACCAAAAATGACACATCTGGATCAATACTTTCATAAGATGTGTTTCCACTGACTTGCAGTACAGTTCTTGTGTAATTTGGCAGGACTTTCAGATATTATTCTTCTGCAGTAGAAATTCTTTTTAGGCCTGCCACTTCTTTTGTCCTCCACTTTTGCAGTTTCATCATATTTTTTAAAGACATACTGCACATCATGCTGAGATATGGCAGGTTTTTGGATAACAGCTCTTTGGGAATCACTCTACTGGCACCAAAATACTCTGATAATAGTGCTGTAAGGACATAGGCATAGATACTGAGCAATAAAACAAACCTAAGGGTTTGTTGTGATGAATTATTGTCATGATTTGACCCTTTAACTTTTGATCCCTTACCACTGCAGCCCTTAAACTCTTGTACGGCTACACTCTTCTTTTCTAATTGTCAGTAACCTGTTTATAATGTGATATTTAGGGAAGTTAAAGTAATAAATAAATAAATCATACAAACAAAGAACAAAGAATTAGCATTCATAGCTGTCAGAAAATAGCCCTTGTTTGATCTAGGCTTGATCAGAGTTTGTGTAATCATTTGGAGAGCCCTATAAATGGCAGTGAGCTCTATGCATGAGACACAAGCCAAATGAAAGCTACCCAGCTGATGTGCTAACATTGATTATTTTCTGTCTCAGTTAAAAAGAAGTCACCAAGGTAGCATTCTTCACTGATAAATCTGACAGCGCAGCTCTCTGTGGCATCAGAATTTCAATAAACGCTGCACCTTCACAAAATCCCAAACCAGCAGCAGAGAAGAAGAGATGGTGTTCCCATCGTTTCTTTGAATGGTTAGAGGCAAAACATCTTGGTATTTCCTCTTTGGCTCCTAAGATGCTGGTTTCCTGAGAAGTGACAGGTTTTTTTGCTGTTTTTCTCCCGCTTTTTTCATAAGTACAACTACGCTCTAAGTCTGTGACAAACAATATATGTGACACTTTTAGAACAAAATGTCTCAATCGAAAAAGAGTCCTCCGTAGACAGATTCATCGGGCCTTTCAAGTGAGTGGAGCTCACAGCTCGCGGCGCTGGACAGAGTGATAAAATACTGTGTGCTGACCCAGTTGGCACGTTCTGAAAAACTGCTTTATCGGTGGGCAGAGAGAAGTTCATCCAGCCGGAAAAAAAAGCCAGCACAGAACTCTAATAAGCAATTTTCACACAATTCCAAACACAGTCTATGCCCGACTGCGGTGTAATAACGACGTGAAAACCCAAGAAGGCATAATTACACCATGTCAAGCTGCAAAAGCATGGAAGGGAAGGAAGCCATGAGTCGCTGCATTTTATGGCTGCAGGTCTCATCATGCAGAAACGAGTTAAGAACGAGCTGTCCAATTCAGCCTCTCAAATCAAACCTTTTTTTTTTCTGTTTCTTTTTCAGCCAACTGCAGCCCACCTGCTAATTAAGACGCCACTCTTCCAAGTCACGCATTTTGTTATGAAAGCTGGTTATAATAAGTACATGCGGTTACAAGTGGAAAACCAACAAGTTGTTACAGTTCAGTTTACAAGCCCGTGTCAGTGGTGAGGGAAATGAAGTGGTATTTCTGGAAATGCAATCACAGATTGGCCCACTGCATATGGTTTTCCAATTGTCTGTTTTTTTTTTTCCTTATTAATATTATACACACTAGCATCTGGACAGTGCTGACATTTTGAGTGAGAGTTCAGAGGCTGAACAGCTGAGGGTGTTCTGCTGTTCTCTTTGTTCATATATGACATGCAAACAGAGAGCCTGTCCACACAGGTGTCCGGAAAGCTGGAAAACCTGCAGAACATTCACTATCACTCTTCCTGTAAAATATTCCCAGTGATCTAAGGTTGTATGCTTGTGCACGCGCTTGTCTGGAGGCGGTGGGAAAAAAAAAAAGAGCGCTACGCAGAGCAAGAGATGTGCAGCGGACCTACTCGCTGGGTCGTAAGAGTGCAGTCTTGCCCAAGCGGAGGATGACGGGTCCTCGAGGGTTGCGGATCTTCTTGACGTCTTTACTCTTGAGCAGGGAAAATCGCCTCACCAGATTAAAGCCTGAAAACAACAAGACATGTGTGAGCAACAGCACAAAAAAATAAATAAATAAAAAATTCAGATATGTGTATTGGAGCTTGTCTTTTCACCAGTGATGTCTGTCCTGGCACTCTGAGGAAACCTCCAGTCCTCCACTTGTAAGGATGGGCACTGCACATCTGTAATGCAAGGAAAAATAAATAAATAAAAACAGGGGTATGTAGTAAGTAAAAACCCCGACATGTACTGTAAGACAAGCATTTGTGAGATGTAAAGGAGTTGTTGGAGAAGTCATGTCAAATATAACCTTTGACACTTATTGCTGAGTGAAATGGACAGAGAGCCTGCAGCTTCAAACATTTATGCATTTGAGATACAGGAATATATACAGAAATATTGATCTTGAGGAAGGAGAATGGAAGATTGTGGGGGTGAAAGGGAGTCCGAAAGAAAAAAAAACACAAAACAAAAAAAAAAAAAACCAGTGTAAAACACAGAGAGGAAGATGAAATGAGGGCAAAGCTATGCCGAGTGGAACACAAGCCAGTCTGACAGGTTGTCTAGCACCAAGCTTGTCTGTCGCGGTTGCCTCCGTTTGATGGATGTGTTCTCACCCTGTCAGGGGAGGTTGCAGAGAAAAGTGTTGCCTGTCAGAGCGGCCTGCCTGACTATAGGGAGGGGTGGGGGGGTTGGGTGGGGGTGTGTGTGTAGTGAAACCGGGCAAGTACAGGTAGACGTGGACCCTGTGAAACGCTGTGATCCACCCTTAATTGATCTCTTTGGGGCCAAAGAGCAAGACATTCTGCTGGGCACAGTTTTTTAGATTTTTTTTTTTTTTTTACTTTAACTGTAGATAATCTGGAAGAATATGATTCCCTGTTTCAATGAATAAATACATACTTTTAAATGACCTCGTTTGCTGATTATTCTTCTAGATCAGTCACATGTGCCTTATGCCAAAGCTGAAAATGAGATATTTCAGTTTAATCTCATGAAGCGCTGCCCCATCAATCAGAAGGAGGGCAATATTTGACAAACGTAATACATTTATGTTACAAAAAAATAAGCATGTTCCATTAAAATGTTGCCTTTTTGATATATTTGGACTCCTTGGAACTCCCCAGGTGAACGACTTCACAAGATGATGTGCTTTTTCAATCACTTATTTAGGAAAAAAAAATATCAACACAAGTAAGACTCTACACATGTAATTGCCCCCTTGGCTTTAAAAGGTAGCACAGCCCACTTCAGTAGAAATAACTCGTCTGCAATTTGCATAATTGCATGCCGGTCTCTGACACCTCGCTGAAAAAAAAAATAAATGATTTCAGCTGCAACATGCTGGAGGTTGTTGTTCTGTATATTGCTTGTTACAAATCCCTCCATAACATTTCAGCATCTTTCAGATATGATGTAGACTAGACCATTCAATAAGCCTTCATTTGATCCTTAAAAGGTCCAGTTCCTCTTCAATGTGCCGCAGCATCCATAGCTGGATCAAAATCACATGACTCTAAAAAGACATGGTCTTTTCACATGTATTTATAAGCAAAGCACTAATGTCCTTTTTCGGCTGGTGTGTGGCTGGTGCTGCATTACAGGTTTGTGTCAAAGGGTATGTGTCTACGGTAGTGCAAATTTCATCTGCAATGGGAAAAGAAAAAAGCTTTTGCTTAGCTTTCTGTAGACACATGCCCTTTGACACAAACAACGACTACAGCTGTCTGCTGATGCTGTAATGGAGCATCAAACAGCTCCAGGGCAATATTTTTAAATCTCTCCCAAGACTGATGGGCATGCACAATTGTTGGTATGGGTTTTTGTGTGTGTGTGGGGTGGGTGAAGGCCTTAAAGAGCTCTTTACATCAGTTCAAAGAATGGGGATTACTTAAAGCTGCTAATTGTAAGTTAAAAGGGTTTACAGCCTTCCAAAATCAACTGTTGCTATGCTAAGATGTTATTTCCAAAACAATTATATTCTTTCCTAATAAATAGTAACAGAGCGGACTTTCATGTAGCACTCATTTGTAGCACAGAAAACTGTAGCAAATCAGCGTGTTGTAGTGCGTTAATGCCAGGAAAAGTAGTTTAATCCGGTGGCTGCTACAGGGAGGGTGGAAGATGTAAGGATGCACCTGATTAAAGAAAAAGCGCTATCCGCTAACAGTGTGGCACAAACAGAACATGCATATGGGTCGCCGCTCGCTATTTCTGTGCAAAGAGAGGAGACGGCAAGTTTATTTCCCACTTCCAGAGAAAGGCGATGCTAGCAAGACAGCACGCTATTTCACGTGCAGCAAACGCTGATTAAGCCTACTGTAATAAATTAGCAGGCAATAGTGGACAGACCGACTGGGTAAAAAAGCTTCATTCTTTCTCTGCTTTTTAACTTTTTTGGTTTTTGGCTGTTTTTATGTATAATTAACATAACAGTAGAGGGATAAGATGCTTCACGGTAGTGCTACATTAAAGGTTGTAACTTGTCTATTAAAAAAAGAATCTATGAGGCCTAAACTTACAATAATAATGCTGTGATTAGCACTTCACGGTTGTCTGCTTAAGTGCTAACTGCAAATTTTTTTTGCAAATTGTTGCTACAATTATTTCCTGTAATGGTCAGTGGTTTAATGGTAGGAGAATAAAACTAAAGACTAGGTGTCTCTTCTCAAGAAGGATTCAACTGGAGGCCACCGTTGCTTTTTTGCATTACCGAAAAAAAGAAGACTGAGTAGAAAGCTGAAGAAACTGCTCTCTCCTAGTCACAATGGAAAATATCTCTTGGGGGGGGTATCTCTAGTAATTTGTGATCTTAATCCACCATGGTTAATCTGTCCATAATTTGCAAAGTAAAAATTCCACCTCAAAATACATACCAAATTTCACAGAGATTTTCTGATTCTATTAATCCTGGGCAAATCAGCATCATTTTTTTCCCTTTTTGCAAGCTTTTTTTGAGAGTCTGCACCATTACGTTACAAAGTCTTCACTGAAATGAAACTTTGGATACCCTTTTGGGTGCAAATTCACGAGGGCTCGGGTTGCTGCGCTGCAGACCAGTTCACAGAAAGAACACGTTTAAATATATCACAAAAGCGGAATCTCAAAAATTTGGTTGGATACCGTATTCCTTTTTTGGTAAGGAACATTTTGCTGTCATTCAACAGGCTCAACAATTAATATTAACGTCAGTGTCAGTAAAACACACAAGTTCACGATTCCTGTGCTGCACAAGAAACACAGATGTGGGAGTTTAATCACATTAAACGCCACGGCAATACTAATCTCGTGCAAATACGACTTTAGTCTCCGGAGTCCTTCAAAACAGGCAGCGCTGCAGGGAGCATTCCCTTGCAGCAGGCAATTTAAAGATTCTTTGCATGTTTCCAGCCAAAATGCCGCTTTATCAAGGCTCACTCCAAAACGAGGTGAGACAGATTAATATAATAACTAAAATAATAACTCCCAACCAACTTTAATCAAGAGCTTGTAATTTAATTTCATGGAGGCCCAAAAAAAACAAGAAATAGAATGAAATCTCTTTTAGTGATTCATCACTTTTTATCAAATCGTCACTTTCCGCACTGCAGTTTCTGCCCATCTTGCTTTCAAAATACAAATGACTGTATTGCAAAGCGCAGCACATTTTATCCCGTGAGCCCCCGCAGTCTGTCATTCACTTATTGCTGTCAACAAATACAAATCAAGGTGTGGAAAAATAGATGTCATGCAGCAATGTTGGGGGAAGCTAAGAGAATCTTGAGATTAAAAGTCACCGATATCGCACACATTGGACGTGACATCTGAATAACAGAGGCGGTGGAGAAAGTATCGAGCACTGTTTTAGAGTCTTCTGTGGCCCCTTGTGTTGCCACTCATTCTTAAATCTTGTCCTCACATCCTCTTTCTCTCACACACACAGTCGCACATACTGTATTTTATAACTTGACTGCTCCATCCCAAAACCTAATCTGCCAACTCAGCACAAAGTGCACTGTGCAGCCTCACGAACACACACACACACACATCTGCGCACACATAAAGCAAGAGTCTGTCTTTATATCGCCCACTGAGAGGTTTTTCTTTTTGCTTTTTTGTTTCGTTTTTTTTTAATTCAAGACACACTAAGATCTCCTTTTTGTTGCTAGTTTTTGCTTTCTTTCTTTCTTATGTGGGGGTTGGTTTCATCACTGCCTCAGTTCCATCAGACAGACTCGAGATGAAGGCTTTGTCAGGTGCGGAGTGGAGAGACCCTGGCTGCAGGCAAACGGGCAGCACAATAAAAAGTTAAACAACACAGGCGAGGAGGAGGTGGAGAGATGAGGAAGGATGAACAAAGGAGAGCAGATAAAAAAGAGAAAGTGGAAACATAATAGGTAATGTGAGGTGTGAAGTGTCACTTCAGGAAAAGCAACTTACGCCAAACACCCAGACCAGCACTCCCGAGGCTATATTTTCCTTTTCTGAGGTAACACTAAGAATAGCTGACTGTATATCCCAATATTAAAAAAATGAGGTTTGAAGAGGCTTTTTTTAAACATTTTTTTAATATATTTTTTATATATATATATATATATATATATATATATTAGATTTTGCTGTGTTAGAAGATTATTTTAGACCCTGCGGCTGTTAAAAAACATCTGCTTCTTCTTCTTTCGGCCTGCCTTTTCATCAGTACCACTACCAAACCATCCATCACAGCAGATGTAAGTCTTCCCTTTCACTCTTTCCGCAAACAGTGGTTACCATGGGTTTACTGGGCATAGAAAATCAATTTCATAGCAACTATCAGCAACCAGTAATTTTTTCCCTTGCAACCAGTGACCGGTCCTTATATAATACAAAGTCACTGGAAAATAATGAGTTGTTTTGCTCGCTGCTGTGGGTGTGACCAAATTGTGCTAGCTTTGTTCTGATAGCGTAATATAAAGATGTTAGCTTACATGCTAACATGTGCACATTATGCTTGAAACAGTTAAGGCTGCTAAAGTTAAAGCTAACAAGTCAAAAACACTTCATCTCTTGAATAAACTTTTTAATACTTCAACAAAGAGACTATAACATCCTTTTCAGAATAATAAATGCACACTAAGGGCTGGGGGAGGCTCTTCTCATTACTCATAACTAGTGCAGTGCTCATTCTAAACGTGGCTGTTATAGTAGGCCGACCCAACACAAACAACCTCAAACTCAACACTGTATTTCCCCACAGGTCCCAAACAAGTAGATCTAATGACCCGGTTAGACACACACATTCAGAGATTCTTTGATTTACTCGTGAGACATTAATAGGCTACAGATATTCCTCTGATAATGAATGCAATATTTCAGGTAAAAGGATGAGGAGTGGGAAAGAATGCTGTTATTTTAAGGTTAACTAGTTAAACATTATTGCTTAAATCCTGTGTGTGCTGTTTAAAGTGATAAATCTCTACATGCACTTGAGGAAAAAAAACTACTCCTACAAAACTCAGAGGATGGATGATTTTTTTAGTAGACTGTGGCGTGCTCGGGCACTTTGGCAGTTTGGCAGTGGACACACTACGGAACTTGAACCCCATTTCCTCTCAAGCTGTGATCAAATGAAAGCATTTGCTTGTTGACAAGCTAATTAGCACAAATTATGACTGCCACTCCAGGATCTAGCTAGTAGCTGCATGTAGCCTTAAAGAGATTGGATGGTCTTGGCTGGGTTCACTTCCTCTTTGATGGGCTGTGTTTGAGTCTTGCCAAAGCAGGTAATGATACTACACTGGCAGTCACAGAACACACTGCTGAGAATGTTCCCCTCAAGTCTCCACACTGCCAAAGATAAAAATTCAAGACATGTAAAGGTCTTTACTGAGGGAAAACTCCACTTTTTGACGTATACATACTTACACTTAGCTTGGAGGGTGAAAAAGCAAAAAAAAAAAATGTGTCAGGCAAGGACACACCTGGGTGATTAATATTCTAAGTACACAGACAGTAAGGAAACTCAAGCACATGATTAAACTCATACCCTTAAGGCATTCATTATGACAGAACTATGTGTATATACATGGTTATCCACTCAACTTTAGCTGACCTGCTATATTTCAACAAATATAAGTTGCATTTGACCTTTTTTGCATTGTGAGTGATATTTAACAAACTTTCAAAGGTTAAAGTACCAGTGGCCTTATCTACCAGTGCCTCGTTGCGGTCAGGCCTGTGTTGTAGTTTTGTTTTCTAAGCAGCAGAGACTTGGCAGAGCACTTTCTAAAGAGGAAAGAGGTCACAAGCCTGCTCACAGTATCGAGAGTATGTGCTGTGTGGTTTGGAATAAGAGATGGCATGGTGCTTATTGAATGTGCTTTACAATGTGGCATTTCAAGATAATTGGACTGGGCTGCTGATCAGCAGAAAGTCAGGCTCAGAGGTAGGCTTCCACTTCCTGGGTCTATTAAAGGCAACATATGGG
This sequence comes from Bujurquina vittata, assembly GCA_015106715.1. NCBI lineage: Eukaryota > Metazoa > Chordata > Actinopteri > Cichliformes > Cichlidae > Bujurquina > Bujurquina vittata. Next base: position 13,710 of record VUQK01039182.1, read on the forward strand.
AAGGAAAGGGGCATATTGGGTGATGTATTTGATAGTTCAACGCAATAAATATAGCCTGTGTAAGGTAAACCTGTGGGGAAAGAGCTAAACTAAGGCGGTGATAAAAAAAAAAAGGAGAAGGGATTTAGACAGAGGGAGACTGAGTGTATTACTTGCCCTGTCGGGCAAACGAGACAGACGAGAGAGAGCATTCCTGGTTATTTTCCAGAGATAAAATTGCAGTACAGAGGAGTGGAAAAACTTAAAACACAACACTCCGGGGAGATGAGCTCACTCATTTTCCCCTTGTAGGCCTCTGGCTCAACTTCATATGCTCTCACAAGTGCACACACACACACACACACACGGATATAAACTGAATCGTGACACACATTTACAAGCTCTGCACAGCAATAAACCTGGACAACTGGGATTAAATAATGTTTGGCATCCTGTATGTGCATGTGCCTATATGATCACCAGAGAAACGTGTGAAAGGTAAATAATGACTATTATGATCACTTTTATGCATTACACAGTGCTTGGTTGAAAACCAATAGCCTACTACTTTCTTAACTCTTGAGTTAATGTGGTTTAAAAGTTTTGCACCCTCATTAGTTGCTTTTTGTAACCAGTTCCAAAGGAGCGTTTTTCCCCCTGCAGAACACAGATTAAACAGTCAGGGGCCATTTGTTAGCCAACAAACTGGGCCAGCAGTGACGTTCTGAATGGCCCTTTGGACCTTCAACTTCACTGGATGCACAAACTTGCACAACTTTATAAGGTGATCAACAATGTTTATTGTTTAAACTTTGTGGAAAATCTATTCTCATCTCTGCCATTCAGATTGCATGATGTCAGTACTTTATGGCAAAGAATTTCACTATGGGGACTAGTGTTTGTCAGTTAGACTAGTACTACAGTGTGATCATCCAGCTTTGACTCTTCAACACTAGTTTTACTTAAACCTGCCTTCCTGCTGTAATGTCAGCAAATTACCAGCAAGCGGTGATTTGAATGAGTCGGAGGAATAGTGTGGATATGTGTGTGTGTGTCTGCATAAGCATTAGTGTGTGCACGAGCGTGTGACGCTTGCTGGGACTAAGTATTATAGCTGCACTTCAGAAAGCACTTTCTTCCAACCACTGGAGGGAAGGACTCAGGGGAGCAGCAAGCTGACTCAGTCTCATCTAAAATGCTCCGACTAGAGCCTCCCAAGAGGGGCCCACTCCTCCACAAAGTTCCCTTCAGAGCTCAGCCAGCTATGGAGGATTGCTCGGCCCCCCAAGTGATATCACAGATCCGGGCCTGAGAACATACTGACAGTGCGATAAGGGAGTGTGGCAGCTGAAAGAAAAATAAATAAAAAAGAAAGAAATGGGAAAATAAAATAAATTTCTCCTTTCCCACTTGTTTTCTGGGGTTTCTGTGTCTTTCTCTCACCTGGATACAAATGGTAACACATTCTCCCCAACACACCATCAAACAGGCAAGCTAGCACTTCACCACACATACACACATTCAAGTGGATGTTTCTTCTACACAAATGCTCAACCTCAACCGGCTGACGGCTCATGAAGAGGAACAAAACCGCACACCGTAAACACACACGCCTCTTTGCCACAGTCTAACCACGCAGCCACCAACAGCCACCAGCATCGAAGACACAGGTTGTAATTACACTCTTTTCATTGTTGCCTTGGGGCCATACAGGGCACATCCTGTATTCCCACAGACAGACACAGTTGCATCAAATTCAGAGGATTCACACCCAGTTTGTAACTTTAAAAAAGTACTGCTGCAGGCAATGAAGGCTCTTCTTTATGACTTTACTGTCTTTTTAGCATTTAAACAAACACTTAGAAGAAGTAGTTTGAGAGCAATGTCTTCCATTTTGTGACCTTTAATATTTAGAAGCATTTTCTCACAGGTTTTGCAGAAGGAAAAGTTAATAAATAAGGATAAAAAAGTTGTCCACGAAAGGTACTGATGTAACTCATTTTCTTTTCGTACATTCAGTTTCCATTCGGAAAAAATAAACAAACTCTCAAGCACATTGATTCACTGTTTTGGAAAGGGCTCAGTGGGAATATCTGTCCATGTAATCGGAGGCTAAATTTTGCAGCCTTAGCAAAAGCAGCAGACTTATTTGGTAGCTTGATAGCTATTTAGGCAACGGCTACCAGCTACTGAGGATTAGAACCAGAACGATGTATCGGTAAGCCGATATTATCGGCTGAATTTAGCTATTAGCCAGTCTATTAGTATTTGTAATTGAAAAAATAAAAATATAAATGAATATAATGGATACATTTGAATAATTTAAATCATGTTGTTGGTTTCTTTGTAAACTTTCCTGTAATGACATATGAGAGTGTGTCTACTTAAAAGGACCTTCAAAGGAGGCAAACACACCCAACATTTGACTAAGAAAGAGCAGTTAGACTCTATTCTCAGGTTTTTTTTTCTCTCATTTTGATTTCTGTGCTTCATTGGAGTCAGACACAATAGTTACTAAACTGATGTTAGGAAGAGGGCTTGGGTTAACATACACAAGTATTTTTAGGTTTCCAGTGTGCACGTACAGTAACAACTTTTTTTACAGACACTAGAGGGCACTCTCCTGTTTCGGATTGCAGGTTAACCAGCTCTACGTTTAGATATGCGATTATTGTCAGTATGCCTCTAGAGGGAGTTTGCGTCTTTTGGATGTATCCAATTCTCCAGTTCCTGTCACAATGAACAAAATAAGCATATTTGTTTTAAAAAGAAATCCTTTTGTTATACCAAACATTTCTAAATTTTACATTTCATTACATATGCAAATACATTAGAAAGGGTTAACTCACCTTGCTCAGACGCCAGAGGGTCACATGATCCAAAGCTGAGGGCCAGCAGAGCCAGAGAGGAGCAGAGGAGCCACATGGTTTTACTCCTCCTAAAAACACCACCTCACCTCACCCCGGCCACCAGCTGATGGACGAACAAATGGGAAAAGGGAAAGTCAAAAAAGTCAAATCCCTCCTTCAGTCTGTCAACATGCCACCCAGTCTGCTCACTCTGCCGACAGCTGTGCATTATGCTTGACTCCTAAATAGACGTTGATGTATATTTATGAGTCAGTCACAGTTGATGTGTTAATTATGTGGTATGATGCGGGCTTTGTTAGTGGCATATGAATTAACCAGAATGGTCCTCATTAAGTTGTGTAACTCTATAAAGTCTGATCATAGTCATTATCCTGTCCATCTGGTTGGCCTTTGACTGGGCGGCTGCTACACACACTCGGACACACATACAGTACGTGTAATTATATATGGGGAATTACAATTAAATGCACACAGATTTGACCATAAGCACATACACTTATTGACACAGACAAAGTCTGCTGCAAAGTCAAGACAACAAAAGCAAAAGATGCACATGAAAGCAAAATGATTTACATGCAGTACGGTTGGTCTAGAGTCAAACAGACAGAGGGGCCAAAACACACAAACACATCTGGAGACTATTCCACTGGAGCCATTGTTCTGTTGTACCAGATGCTTCCACGTGGCCAAACAAGCACACAGACACACACACACACAAAGGCGTGCACAGATTAAAATGCATGCCACGTATAAATAATCATTATATTTGCTCCCCGCAGTCCATCTTCCTTACTACAGTTGCTCATTTGTAAGCACACACAAGAATGTGCGCGCATAAACACACTAATGCCGCCCACTCGCATAAACTCGCATAAACACATCCCAGCTGACCCGGATTTGCCCTCGGCATGTGTGAGGACCCCATAATTCTGCAGTGTTTACAGGTTCAGCAGGGCCCTCAAGGCAGGCAGGCAAACAGACTGTATCTTTGTACACACACCTGTCCTGTCTGCCAGGAGAAATGACCCCCACACTCCCCTGGGGGTCCACAATGTGGTGTGTGAATGCCATCCAGCCTGACCTGACTTATGTAGCAAGCTGCTAAAAGACAATATGGTGCAGGACAGTGTTTCAAATT
>VUQK01039183.1:0-17432 GCA_015106715.1 Bujurquina vittata
ATACATATACATATACATATATACATATACATATACATATATACATATACATATACATATATATATATGTGTGTGTGTATGAGCTACAGCTGTATTTTTTCTTTCCATTATTGCAGGGACTTTATCTGGACACTATAGAGCACTGAGGGGACCGTGACTATTATATAAATAAAACTAAACTTCACCTGCTCAGCTCCAGAAAAATTCAGTCAGTTGATTTAGTTTGAAGTTGATTTAGTTTGAAGTTGATTTAGTTTGAAGTATAATGTCAGTGTCAGAAGTAGTGAGTCAGAAAAGTCTGCAAGCCACGAAGCTAACAGTAGAAAAAAAAATGCTGTAGATTCATGCTTGCAGCATTAGTGTGTGTGTGTGTGTGTGTGTGTGTGTGTGTGTGTTTTAAAACTGTGTAAGTCAATTCTCTGTTTTTTGGACACTGCTTGGGATAAGTTGTGGTTTCTGTGTAAAATTTATTTCACTAATATGCGAGTTGCTGCATTTTCATTTATTTTCCTTGAAGTTGTTTAAAACGTGCACGCTGCTGTTTTATGCAGCTACTGTGTAACTAGAGTCAGCGAGCTGCTGAATGCAACACTGCTCTTCAGGTTAATGGGATTATAGTTCACTTAGTAGAATATGATATTAGAGTCATTCATCATCTTGTACAACAAGTGTTACACTGATCCTCATTGCTCACACTGAATGTTAGAAGTGCGACTGTTTCACAGCTGTGTGTGACTGTATGGATTATGTGACCTGTTTAGAGGTCTGATGGATGAACTCAGTCCAAAGAAAGCCTCCACTGAGGAGCAGAGGTTCCACGGTTCCAGTTAACTGCGTGACGAGCTGACCTACGAGTCTGGTGAGACTGTCCAGACTCCTCTGGAGACTGAGCTCCGTCCCCATTCCAAGGAGGGACAGATACCTGTCTCTACTAGACCCACAATCAGACACTCATTTACACACCAACAGGCACATTTTCTTTCATGCACGTTGTTATTTTAGTTTGTGCTTCTGGGGGATATTGTGTGTTGTAAAGTGCTGTGTGAAGTTGGTGTAATTACAGCTGTGTAAATACACATTCTTGTGCAGAGTTTACTGTGGTGTTTCATTATTGAGGTTTACACCCCGAGCTCCTGCTTCTGGTATCAGCCTTGCTCTTATTAATTAACAAAGCATAACATTAGTATTTCTGTGTAACTGGCTTGCTATCTATAATTTATTATTGAGCTCCAGCATAAAAACATTAGAAAGCAGTGGGTTGCTACAAGGTTAGATAGAAGTTAGCAGCTGCATAAGTTAACAGAGCCCTGAGAGTGATTCAGTCCTTTATCAGCACCCAATCAGCCTTATCAGAAAACCGAGGGGTTTCTCACGACATACGCAGGCTGAAAAAAGACGATTGTGGAACGCAAACAGAGTGGGTGAAATATACAGAGTATAAGAGAAAAAGGCATGAAGTAAAGAGTGAGATTGGAGAAGACAGAAATACAGAGAGAGGGGAGGAAAAGAGGTGGAGGAGGGTGGGAAAGAGAGCGGGATGTGGACGGGGCCAGACGAGGAGTCGGGTTCAGCGTTCCGCCTCTGAGCTGCGGTTTCTAATGAAGTTCCAGTGAGAGCGAGCTAAACCCAAAACCAGAAGCGACAGAAAGATGATGCTGAGCCAGCAGCCTCCCCTCCTGTCTCCATCTTTATCTGCTCTGCGGCTTGGTCACCTTCACCCCGGGGTTGTCTCCTCGGGCCTCGCGGGGTCCGAGCGGCGCATGTCTGCCGCCAGGTTGGAAATATCGCCGCGTATGAGAGACGCCGGCGCTGCAACCAGTCTGAAAGGAATCCCAAAACACAGCAAGAGCGCGAGGGAAGTGGATTTTCTCCACATTATGTGAAACACTGAAAACACAGAGGGGACATACTGTTTTGTGTTTTCTGTGTCTGTTTATATTCAGCAATTGACTTTGCCTCCGCTGCAGTCTGCAGGCGCTGGCATGTGGCCAGAGAGGGGGGGCCCTGTCTGCGAGGCTTCAGCACAGAGACGGGCCCGCTTCACTGCAGCTTAACTCTAACTCCTGCCTATTACCGAGGGCTATGTGCTGGCTTTATGCGGCATTCCCAAAACTTCACTATCAGAAATTTAATAACTCAAAGTCTACTTTGTTGTTGTTAATGTGTGTGTCTGTGACTAACGGCCAGATGAACGGCACATCGAGACGAACGACCATGTATGCCGAGCAAACGTCTTTCATCGTGCTCGAGGAGCCATAAGGAGAAACCTATTAGGTAAAAATTTGTGAAGATGAAGATTTTTAGCTGAAATAATTGTGGGACAAACCGTTTGGTCACAGCGTACGTGCAGAGATGTTCAGCTGTGTTGACCGCTGCCATCAATCAAACTTGATTTGTGTGTGTGTGTACAGCATCTTCTGTGTGGGTCAGGGAAATTCAAAATGTGTTACAGGTGACAGACTGAGCATCCCTCAGTTATACTGCTGTGTGCTCGGGCGGCGGGGTGACTTCTACTCCCCATGTATTTATACAGTACCAGGGTTTGGACACCCACCTATACATTTGAATGGGAGAGTGAGAGTGGGAAGGAAAAACTCCCTTTTAACAGGAAGAAGCCTCCAGCAGAACCAGGCTCAGGGAGGGGCAGTCATCTGCTGAGGGGGGAGAGAGGACAAAAGATGCAGAATGTAAACCATTTGGACACTAATGCACCTGAGAAAATAAAATAGTGAGAGTCACAATAAAAGAGGAAAAAAATCAACTTCAAAAGCTGAATGAAAAAGTGCTCATCGTGCAGAGAAATTGTATTTGGACACACTTGTATCCAAACCTTTGACTGGTACTGTACTCATTTCTTTAGAAAGCTTAAATTATTTCTATTTGCACAGAATTATTTCAGAAAAAACAAAAACCAACAGGGTCTGTATGATCCGCCCCCAGAAAAACCAACCTTTTGATTGAGCCACTGCCATACAAACGATGAGCTCTAACTTAGTAAAGCTCTAAGCCCGAACAATCAGGTCAAAACCGAGGCTTATCCTCCAGTTTACACCCGGCAGAAAAACCTCAGCTGTCACCTGGAGAAGCGTCACGCCGACAACTCAAGAAAAAGAATCGATGAGCTCACAAAGCAGGAGATGAATACACAAAGTTGTGTTTCCAGGCGTCGGGAGCTGGAGCCATTCAAAGAGAGCAGACCCACCACAGAACCGTTGCAGAAACTCAGAGAAAAGACCCCGCAGTGCAAATATTTAGCTATCTGGATCCTCCGAGCTGGTCCAGCACTTCCTAAATGGCCTGGCTGAAACGACCTGTCAGCCAGCACATTCTGTCTCTCAGTGAGGACCAGCCGGGGCCTTGTTTTTGTTGGCAGGACCCCACCCCAATCGCCCCCCCCCACTGATGTCTGTTTGACAGAGTAAAACATTCCACTCCAAACGCTGATACCAGGTCACATTTGTGGACTCACTGAAGTTCAACTGCTCTGTAATCTGATCTGGGAACAGCATTTGAGGTGGCTGACAGACAGACAGCAGACAGAGGGGTCTGGTATCTGCCGGCCTGGACTCCACTTGACCCCCCCAGGACCACAGACTTATTTATAGAGGACTGCATCTTTGTGTGTCTGTTTATCGGCCTGTGTGTGCACGTGCGTCGCATGTGAGGAGGGGTTGACCTCATCAGCACCACAGAGCCTTCATCAGGAGTTTCTGCCATTCAAACCAAGCACACAGCCGCTGTGCGATCTCCACGCCGTGGGACGCTGAAAGGCCCGGCTTGTGCGACTGGTCAGTAAGAAATGATGCTGTCGTCATGCTGACCCATTGATTCGCTACATTGGCGTTTTTATTATTATTCCTGCGATAGGTGACTCGCTCAGACAAACCTTCCTTTCTTTGCTGCCCGATTCCAAAAGCTGAATCAACAAAGGGGCACGACAGCTTTTAACACCCCCGGGGACCCTCGCTAGGTCGTGATCAAATGTTGTTCTAGGGTTCTAAATGGGGCACACGTGTGTGTGCGTTTTTGTTGCCTTTTCTTCCTGTTCTGTGGTGTGTTTGTGTGTGTTAACCCCAGCGCACCTTTCCAGGCTCTGCAGCTTTGGACACTGTCGTGATTGAGAGTAACAGGAGAGCGGATGCTACTGATCCAGCTAACGGGATCGGGAAAAGTGGGAAACAACTGCCTTTAGCTCACTGGTAACAGCAATTTTCACGCGCTAAAGCTAGCCCGGGTCTGGATATCGTGGTCAGTCTACACTGAGGACCTACGAGGAAATGGAAGAGTCTTCGAGTCAGTCTTAGATATTTTAGCCAGCCATCTATTTGGAATGAGGTAATGTGTAATAAGAGTACAGTGCAGACATTTGGAGCCTAAGCTGTTGAGGATGTTCACATTTCTAATGTGCAGAGGACGTGATTATTGAAACAAAACACTGGGAAGTGTCAGCTGAAGCTGCAGTTAGTTAGCCAAGCTTGTCAAACTACAAGAAGATTTCCTAAAATTATTGCATTTTTCTTTCCTTATTGTGTTTCCTTAGTCTTTTCCTTGGAATGAGCTGAATTATGACAAATACTCTGTGACAGCAACACATCGAGGACTTTATTTGAGCTTCATTTATCAAACTACTCAAATAGGTCAAAATTTGTCATTTACTATAATCTATTAGAGATGCTGCAGTAACTATTACACTGCCAGAAGTCTTCACCCATTCAAATCATTGAGTTCAGGGGTTTCAGGTGTATAAACCAGCACCTGTGCATGCACACTGCTTCAGCAAACATTAGTGAAAGAATGGGTCCCTCTCAGGAGCTCAGTGAACTCCAACATAAGATGGAATGGGTTTCCATGGCAGCTGCATCCTTGCATCACCAAGCTCAGTGCAAAGTGTCGGATGCAGTGGTGCACGCCAACACTGGACTCTAGAGCAGTGGAGACGTGTTATCTGGAGGGATCAATCACACGTCTCCACTGCCAATCTGATGGAGGAGGCTGGATTTGGTGGTTCCAAGTGTAAAGTTTGAGGGGGTTTCAGGAGTTGGGCTCGGTCTCTTAGTTCCAGTGAAACTGGAACTCTGAATGCTTCAGCATACCAAGACATTTGGGACACTTTGATGCTCCAACTCTATGAGAACAGTTTGGGGATGGCCCCTTCCTGTTCCAACATGGCTGCACAGCAGTGCACAAAGCAGCTCCATAAAGACATGGATGAGCCAGTTTGGTGTGGAAGAACTTGACTGGCCTGCACAGAGTCCTTGACCTCAGGCTGATAGACTGTGAGCCAGGCCTTCTCTCCAACATCAGTGTCTGACCTCACAGATCAGCTTCTGGAAGAATGGTCAGAAATTCCCACAAACACTCCTAAACCTGTGGAAAGCCTTCCCAGAAGAGCTGAAGCTGTGATAGCTGCAGAGGGCCCACATCATATTAAAGCCTCTGGATTAGCATGTTACTCAGGTTCATGTGTGTGAAGGCAGACGTGTTTTGACAGTATAAAGTACCTCACAATACAAACTCTGAAAACAACAGGTCATAAAAACGTCCAAAAACTCTATCTCTGTCTAAATCCAATCCATGGCCTGCTGGTGTAACTGGTAAAAGCAGCGGCACAGACAGAGCAAAGCCTCCCATCATCAAGTACGCGTCCTTTCTCAGTGCACAAACTTGATGAGATCCCAACATTTCTGTTTGAGCTTTTACATCCAGCAGGACTTGACTTCATTATAGCACAGACAGCTTTAAGACGCTCCCGTATCTTGGGATGATCACAGTGTGTACGGTCACAGTGTTCAGGGTGTGCATGCAGCACTGTCTGTGGATTTACGGTTTAAATCACAGCAGTTATTTGGAAATTATTCTAGATATCAAATATTCTTCAAAAAAGGACAAACTGTTTTTAGAATTAACTTTTGCTTCCAGGCTTTAGATAATGTCCGTAAAAAATGTGTCATATTTTTTACCTTTTCCACGTTGCATTCAATTGAGTTTGTACTTTGATTTGTTCAGCGCTCACGGACGAGCGAAGGAAAGGTAACACAAAGTTTTTACAGATATTTGGATTACGGGTAAAACACACCATCACAAGCACAATTAAATCCGACTGAGGGCATGAACTCGGTGGGTGAGACAAATGGTGTGTCACACTGACCACAGGTGTCACTTTATGCCTCCCCCCCACCACGCACACGTCCACGGCGTAGTATGATGTCATTGGCTGCTGAGCTGTGGACCAGCGCCACAATCGCAGGCCGAACGCCTCACAGGCTCCACACGAGCCGAGAGGAGGAGGAGGAGACGAGGGGGAGGGAGGAAGAGTAAACAGCAGGAAACTCCAGAGCGTCCTGGACCACAAAGAAACGATCCAGAAAGACTGCCAGAGACTAACCCAGGGTCTGATATCATTTGACTTTTTGAAATTCACACTTGTAATCCAGCACCTAAGTGTGTGTAAAGGGCAATGCAGACAGAGCGCGGAGGAGGGCTTCAAGTTAATGATGTAACCCATTAGTTTTGTACATTACAGTTCTGCTGACCTTTTGAATCCAGAAACAAAGCCAGAAAGAAGACGATGATTCGGTTTTTTGGCAAAAATTTCTGAAGTCAAGAGTGAACTATGGAGCTGAACTTCTGTTGCCGGCGTACGGTAGAAACAACCGAGTATTCTTTATGGAGCTGTGGAAATACTTGGAAAGAGGATTAAAAATTACATGGATACACAACAAAACAAGTAAAACAAAGTAGTAATACTGCACTTCAGGTTTGCAGCCGTTATCCACCTGTTGAGGTCCTCAGCACAGCACTGAAGGAGCACTCAAGTGAAAGTGACCAGAACCTAACTATTGCTGTTTCACTGAGACGCAGAAAAGCAGCTTTGTGCAGTCCTGGAGCACCAACAGTGCCTCAACTTCAGTTTGGACTTTGGGATGTGTGCCAGTTATTTTCGTTGTTCCCTGATTGCCCACACTGGGAAGAACGTTGGAATAAAAGGAAAATTATAATTGCTGAGGCCGGGGTCATCACCAACTTCAGCCAGATTATTAGATTCAACTTTACTGTCACTGAACACAGTAACAAGTACTTGAACAAAGAAAGGCAGTTCGGCATCACCAGAAAGTGCAGATTAGTAAGTGCAAGGTTTGTGCACGGGCATGGCAGGTATGACCTGAATATAAGTATACATGTATTACTGGAGGAGCCACACTTTCCGTCATCGTCTTCTTGTGAGACGCTGTCTTCTCTCGTTCCTTTCACCTTTTCAGTGCTGCAGTTTATTCAGACTCAAGTTGTTAATGACACAAAACCTGCACAAGAGCAGACAGCAGTCACAGCTCAGCCTGATGACACCTCTGAAGGCTCTCGAGCGCATTTGGTGGAAACAGACGCCTCTCTTCAGATTCGCCCGGGCCTCTGCATACGTATGCACACACACACAGACATATATATATGCAGCCCCCCCCCATCATCTGTGCTCTGCAGTTGCATGCAATGTGAGACACTTGCTGTTGTGTTGACAAAGAGGGCTTTCAACCTCTGCATACTTCACACAAACCTGCAGCCTGTCCTCCTTCAGCAGCTTGACTGACACCTCTAAATTGTTTGGGTTTCTTGACATGTTCTGAGGTGCAATCTGTCAGCTAAATACTCTCAGAAGCAGACAGCGAGCATCTGTCAGGCGAGGAAACAGAAGAGCGCAAACGGTGTTATCTCTGTCAGCGTGTCCTCTCCACTAATCAGACCATTAGTGAAACAGATAACAGGACTCCTCCTTCTGTCTGTCTCAGGGGGTCTTTTTACCTCTTTGCTTCCAACATGTTGGTTTTCAGTCTCTTTTAATTAAAAAAAAGGTGTTTAAAAAGCAACGAGCGTCTTAAGTTTCACAGTTAACTCACAGGAAATGGCCAACATGCAAAGTCAACCCTTCTATTGGAGAGACACGATCAGACTGAATGCAGCGAGTGTGACCTTGTACTGTAGTGCAGGATTTGGCTGCACAGTGAGTGGGAACGTGCTGCCTGGCAGCTCTTCCCATTGCTGTGTGCCAAACGCAGGAATGCTCGTGGCCTGGGGGTCTGCTGTTGGCTCAGACTCTGCAGGCCACAGAGCTCAGCAGACACAGGACAGGAAGTGGTACTACTTTAAAATATCTACAGCAGTAAAGAAAGTTTCATCTATCCATGACTATGTACAGTGATGAGTGCTGGATTTTAGTGGCCACAGAGGGTAAAGTCCTCTAAACCGACCAGTCGTATTGGTTTGTCCATGAATTTGTGAGGTGAAAACACAGAGCAGAGATGTTTTTGAAGCGCTGTGCCCAAAACCTTTCCAGGCAGATAGACGTGTATGTGAGACATTTCAGCAGAAGAAAAAAATAGGGTGAAGGTGCACTAGGAGAAGACGACATCCTGTAAAGGTAGCTTAATCTGAAGGAAAGGAGAAGCTGTCAGCTGGATAGCAGGGTGGAGGAGAGAGGGTGGAAAAGATCTGCATACTGTATCTGAGTCTTTCTTACAGATCCCGTTAAAGATGCAGCAGATACAGCTGTCAAGTAGTTTAACCTCACCCCTCTCTTCAAATTAGAACTCAAATCTCCTTCATCCAAGTTTCTGCAGTTCATCATTTCACAGTAAAGCCAACTGACATAAAGCTCAGTATCATTTGACCGCCATCGGTGTCGAATCAAATTAAACAGTGGATCAAAAGTCAGATACCTGCTCATTTTAATGAAATTTCCAAGGTGTGTTAAAAACGAAGCACAATGAACATAAACAGAGAATTATGAAATGTGATTTATATCCTGAGCTCTAATTGAAGAAAGTATATAATGAACAGTTGGCACCCAGCTGTGAGATCTCGATATAAACGTCAGAATTTTGTCAAGTGAAACCTTTAAAAATATGACCCTCGGTGCCATGTTGCACTTGGCATTGCAGCGTTTACAGCATAAGCAAGAGCCTGAGCAATGCACAGTTATGAATTCCAGTATGCCTCACATTCACAACGAGTGAAGCGCACAACCACAGTAGCCTGTTGCATTTTGCTGTCTTCAAAGCAACTTGGGTGCATCAAGACAGCAATAAAGTGGCAATAAGATGAAGTCCAGATGAAATCATATTTCAAAAGTGCAACTTTTACTGTGAAGACTGTTTCCAGTTTGCATTGCATTGTTTACAGTTTCACTACCAATTAGCAAGCAGTTGAACATCTGCAGACAAGCTGGTGTCTGAACGTGCCACACAAACTACACAACCTGCAGCAATCTGTGAGCGACCAAAGACAAAACCACCAGGAGGTTGATGGCGCAGCATCGTATATCAGTGATTCAGATAGTGACAGCAAGCAGCCTCCTACAACAGCTCACAGCTCGTCAGAGAATACACCCCCCCATGACCTGGGCCAAAGCAAGCCTGCCTGATACGACTGCTCTGACTCTAATGTGGACTGTAATTTATAAAATGAACATAATGTTGCGTGCAAGATGTGAGGCCATAACCTCATCAGACAAAGGCTTTATTGAGGGCACAGATATGGAAGCTGTAGGATCATTTTCATATCTTTGTACTTTTCCTTCTTGCTTCCACTTTCAGCTTTAGGATGATGAACACATCTGCACTGGGGGAAATAATTATTTGATCCACTAATTTGACAGACAGAATATCAACCAATAACCCAGAAAAAGCACGTTACATAAAAGTTAGAAATTGACTTGCGAATGACTGAAATACGTGAAACAAGTATTTGATCCCAAAGTAAAACATGACTGAGTACTCGGTGGAGAAACTGTTGGTCAACACGCAGTGGGTCGACCACAGCACTTTCTCCCGAGCCTTCTCTGAATCATCAAGTGTTCGCTGGCAAAGATGGGACCGTACATGTGCCGTCGTCAGCAGGGGGACCGCGGGGATTTATGTGTTTGGAGACACCTGGTTGCCAACTTGTATTCTGGCTATTTATGTAAACGCATGGTTGCCAAGTGCCTGTCACTTAGCAGCAACTACGTCACCATTTATGGAGGAATTTCTGAGTTTTATGCCGAATCTATGAGGTTCTGGTCCTGGTCCTCATCTTTGGAAGCAACCATTTTATTGTAGCTTTACCACTGAAACAATATCTTGAAGAAATACAGTGAAGAAACTCAACTCGGAAAAGCAGAGCTAGTTTCATTAAAGTTAATACGGAGAAACTGTAAAAGCTCTGAATGCATATTTTCTCCGTCAGCTCGTCACTGTGACTGAAAGGATCCCAGATCAGTCAGAGCGGTCCAAATATTTGTCCCTCTGACATAAGCGAACGTTTCAAGTGCTTGTTTACATAAAAACGTGCACGAGTATTCACAAATGTACTGCTGATCAAAATGTACACACACTGACTACAATAGCTCACGTAAGCCCCAATAAACATGACAGGCCTCAACTGCTAATCATAAAAATGCAATCCTGGGAAATATTCCCACCTACCTGGAAAGAATTACAAGTAAAGTGTGAAGTACTGGGTCAGGACAGTGAGCCCCGAGCCGGGTCTATAGAACCAGGACATTACAGAAGTCCGAGTGTTGCTCGACGGCTTCTGTTGGCCCTGAAGCAAATGATTCATTTGGGCTGCTTTTGCTTTGGTTTGCTGTGTGTTGTGAAAAAAAAGCCTGGTTCAGATTAAACAGATTATTTGGATCTGGAAGGTTAAAAAAAGCACATCAAGCTGACTGATATTTTGGCGTCCGCTGCAACAACAAGTATCACTGATTTCACCAACAATAATCTGTGAAAAAGGGTCGTGACGTCTCTAGCAACTAATTTTCTAGCTGATTATTTGTAAATGAAAATTCTAAATAATCAGCTAGTCTGTGAGCATCACTCACAGGGTGGTTAGCAGTGTTAGCACCAGCAGCCTTCTTTTCTTGTAAGTTAAAATGTGCGTTTTGTAGATCAAAATATTGCCAATTTTTTTTTGTCATCTGGAGAGAGTGAGCTCTTTGGACTTCAGCAGCAGGTGGTGATGGATGGTTACGCAATGATGACATAATAATGTGGATTAATAAAATAGCTTTTCTTGTGCCAAGAAGCAAGGTCAACAAAGTTAAATAATTCTGGTTCATTTGGTTTTGTGTTTCTTTCTTCCTTACACAAAAGCCCCTGTGTAACATATAGATAGGCATACAGCCGTGGGACAGATGACCTCATGCTTGACCCCACTTTGGTATACAGACGAGTTCATGGTTGACTCAATGACTGCACGGTGCCCAGGTCCTGTCACTGAAAACCACCATGCTTCACATTTGGTACGAGGTTTGACGCTCTGCAGATGCAGCATTATAACCAAACATTTTGATCTGCTCTGACTAAAGAAATTATTCCAGCAGTCTTGTGCTTTGCTCAGGTGCAGCTTTGCAGGCCTACACCTGCCATGTTCTTTATAGAGAGACAAGGCTTTCTCCAGACCGCCCTTCTAAACAAGCTGTGGAGTCTTCTGGGTTTCTATTTTGGTTTGATTTTTGTTGTCTGACTTTGGGGTGAATTTGCTGGGATATCCACTCAGGAAGACTGGCGTTATGTTAACACACACCTGAAAGCAGCAAACTGCCAAAATGTCTTTTATAGAGGCGATCAAACTTTCTGTTGATCAATTAATCAAATGCATTAATGCATTAGAAGCACCTACTGAAGCAGTAAAGGTAGATTCAGTTTCCACAGGCCTGCACAGGGAAACTCTTTCACATACTGTATTTGGGAGGTTAACCATACATTCATGCACACATTCATGCAGTTTGTCTCCCACCTATGGGCAATTTAGAATCACTAATTGATCTAACATGCATGTCTTTGGATCTGCATGTTTGGGAGGAAGTGTGAGTACCTAGAGGAAACCCAGAGCACAGGCAGAAAGGGTCCAGCCAAGGTTCAAAGCAGGAAAGCTCAGTTTTATTGATATGGTGCCAAATCACAACAAGGGGACTGCTGTGGGGATTTATATTGTGAGGTAAAGGCCCCACAATAATACAGCAGCAATCACTGGACCACCGTGCCATAGGTGGCAACACGAGGGGGGGGCTTCTGCACAAGCAAAGCAGGAAGGCAGCCTGGAAGGCTGGAGGTGCAGCTCGACACGCCGCTGATGCAGTAACAAATCCAACGTATTGTAAATAACTGGACAGTCTGTCTCAAAGGTGGGATCTGGGAAACGAGTCTGAACTGGCAGCAGAGCCTAAATGTGTTTAACCTCCGGCAACTTTAATCCTTCCATCGTGTTCCTGTTTGGCTGCTGCACTTTGCACTTTTTCATCTTCTACGAAACAAAAGAAGGAACAGAAAACTTTTTCCTCCACATTTTCTTTGCAACACCTGTTTAACACGTGGCATCTGACAGGAATCGGAACACCTTATAAAAACTCTCAGTGCGAGAGCTTTTGTGGCCTCAGAGAAGAAAAGAACTCGCGTACAAACAAGACCACATAGTGAGAGAGAAGTTGTAAAGTAAATTGCATTGTAATTTATGGAAAATTAGCTTTTTATATGGAGATCTGCGCTGTCCATCACCACACTGATCTGCTCAGAATTATGGGCTATGCATTCTTAGTAAGTCTGCGAATCAGCCTGTTCATTAAAAGCAATCCTTCAGGTCTTATAAATGTTTTTATTCCGATTTGAGGCAGTGTTGTCGTGTCCATTGTGCTCGCCCACAATACAGCCCAGTGTGTTTCTATCATCCACAGCATGGCCTTAATCACAACCAGGTGCCTCAAATTCAAATTAACATATGGTTCTAACTTTCCTCCTATTTTGACAAATGCATACCCGGGTTGCTGACGAGTAAAACCATAAAATGAATTCTTCTTCTTTATTATTCACAGCACACGAGGATGGCGGGGAGAGAGAGAGGTGGAACAGAGCTGAGAATGATTTCACCTTGCATGCAACCGTCCTCTGCTGGTACCGGGCGCCCTGATACATGACTGTGATCAGTTATTAGAAGCAGGACGTATTGTACTTGGCTCATCCAGAATCCTTTTGCTTTCATTTATTTATAATTTTGGGTTATCAGGTACATTTGCAGAGAGGCTTTAATGTGATATTTCATGATCTGCGACGGCAGTTAAACAGATGAGCTGGTATGTTCAACAAAAACAGAGCTGCAAATATCACCGAGAGGTGAAACGTTTGCATGTTAATACAAAAACGTGGCATCAGTGCAGTGCACAGAGCACGCTCCTGTTCATCAATCTTCCAAAGCTGTGCAGCTGGTCCAAGTATGTGATGTTGCTACAGTTCCCAAGTTAAGGCAAAGTTATGGCAGTGTAGTCCTCACTAACAACCCTGAGCAACACAGTTGTATTCACGTCACGAGGGTTAAGCTCACACTTCGAACCCTAAACAAGTCGTTTTGCACTCGTCCCCAAGTTTAAAAGCCTGTTTGCGTCATTCACATTTAAAGCTGTCTCGAGTCTGTCGGTACGAAAAGTAATCCAACAAAGTCAGCAGGTCAGCACAGAGCAGACTCCACTCACAGCTCAGGGCAACAAGGTGGTTACTTCCTGTTTCCACTCTTCAAGTCTAGTGGTGGATCAATGTATATCCTCACTGCCCCATTTATTAGGTACACAGATAGTCGGAGCACTACCCTGTGTGGGCGTCTGCTGCTGTAAACCATCTGCTTCATGGTTTCACGTGCTGTGCATTCAGAGATGCTCGTCTGCATCAAGTGCTTATTTGAGTTACTTTTGCCTTTCTATAAACTTGAAGCAGTCTGGCCATCCTCCTCTGACCTCCACAAGGCATTTTTACCCAGAGAACTGCCGCTCAATGGATATTTTGTGTAAACCCTAGAGATGGATATGTGGGAAAATCCCAGCAGATCATCATGCCATGTGCAAAGTCACTCGACTCTCAGCCTTATTCTGATGCTTGTTTTGAACTTCTCTATATGTCTGCACTGAATTAATGCCATTTGATTGGATGATTAGATATCTGCATTATTACTTGAACAGGTGTGCCTAATAATATGGCTGTGAGTGTATGTAGTTATGACAAGAGTCGAGACAGTCCAGAGTCAGAGGACTTACAGACTGGTTTTCAATCCTTTTTACATTAAGGTGCCACTCTGGCTTTAAGTGTTACGATAGCTTTGCATTCTCTGCCTCTGTTAGAGCCGTTTGGCATCCACATCTCCATCCATCGGCACACACTCGTTTGTGTGTGAGTGGATGGGATTGGTCTCCTGTTGGTCATGACTTCATACTCAATCCAGGTGAAATAGTTTGTGTCCAAAACTCTGCAGATTGATAAAAAAGTGTTTATTGTACAGGACTCACTGGCTGCACTCTTTGAGGATCCTCAGAATTCGTTACATTTCTCCATGTATGTTTCTGGTATGTTTATGCTGGGTTTTTTTACATTTTCTCCAGGCCTCAGTTTGTCTGCTGATGTGGTCACAGCTATTACTCTGGAGAGTACGGGACTTCTCTTCCTCCAGTTTACTTTAGGAAGATGAAACACCTTTACATAAGCTACACAGTCATTAGTTCTAGCTACACAGATGGAATTACTCCTATCCAGAGACACACGGATATATTCTAGGATCCACAGGTCCCTCGGCAAAAAAGTTTTCATCTTCAACTGGCAGCCAAGCGCTTTCTTTCAGTCTGCTCTGGGTGTCTTTGTGCATCCTCTGAGCGATGGAGCTCCTCATCTGAGGACTTGTGGACCACTAAAATATTAATCAGTCCACAGTATTAATCTGACCACAGTGAATATTAATAAATCTGGTGGTGATTGTGTCAGCAGATTTAGTGAGTGATGCTCAGAACCACAATGAGCACGATAATTCACAGTTTTGATAAAAGAAATCCAAGTTCTGGTATGAATTCCCAAGTTATGTAAGTTAGTGTGAGAAGATTAAACCTTGAGTCAGAGCTTACTTCAAGACAGTAAACTTAAAAACTTAAAACGGCTTAAATAAATCTACATGTATCCTCTGGGCCCATTTTATTCATTTTAAATAAAACAAATTAAAAGCATTTACTCGGGTTATCTTTGTCTAATATTAAAAATTATTTTAATGATCTAAAACATGTTAGTGTGACCAACATGGCAAAAAAATAAGTCTGGAAGGGGGAAACTTTTTCACAGCGCCGCAGCTTTTATGGACAGATTCTGTCACCTCAGTTTGAATCCAGTAATGAAATTTGAGTGAGATTAGAAAAAGAACTGCGACTTGGCCGCATGCAGCTGTACATCAAAGTTCATTAGTCTGTGCTTCAGTCTTGTAATAATTAGTCTCATTAATCTTGTGCCAATGTGAGAACCAATCAGAGGGCTTTGTCCTTCTCACTGCATTTCTGCTCATGCTGAGAGTCAGCTTACATTAAAATGTGGCAGCTTCAAAGAGAGCCAGTGAAAGCAGCAGAAGATGACAAACAGCTCCTGGAAGTGCTGATGAGACAGCCCCATATGGACTCAGATGTCTCCTTTATTGATATTCATATCAGGGGGTCAAACTGTGTGGTTAAAAAGTTAGAGGGGAAAGGGGTCGTAAAAATCATTAAAACTTTCCCCTGAAGTCTAATCGGTCCCTTGGGAATACGTGGCGCTCCGTCTGATCAATATGTGAGAAGGATCCTTCCCTCGCTTCCTCTCCAGTCTGGAATGCCCTCCTGTTCTCGCGTCTAAGCCGTGAGCCGGATCAGAGCTGTATATTGTGTTACTGTTTTCATTTCTACCACAAGGATTTCTTCCCTTGGTAAAAATTCACCAGCCAAAGCTCTTGTATCCACAATACAACACCTGGAAAAAGAAACTCTTCATTAATCTGCGCAGCCCCTAAAAATCTGTGGTTTTAAGCACTCCTCTTTCCAACCCACATGTGAAGCGGCCGGCCGGCAGAGCCTTTGTTTTAGAATAACTCCGGGTTATTTGCAGGTCATTGTGGCTGAGTGCTTTCTTAATTGAATTTCTAAGCGTTTTGTTTAATATGCCACAGTTAAGACCTTTAAAAATAGCTCAGTGGATGCAATGACCTAATCTTTTCCGGATTTTTGGAGCGATAGATAATCCTAGATGGACTTTATCACTCCTGCTAACAGCTGATGAACGAGTGATTACAGAGAGGCACAGATTAGATCAGTGTCAGCGAGGGTCCTAATTTAAGAGCGCTGCACTGATTGCTAATATCTGAGGATATATTGCCCGTGTAATAAAGTGTACAGAACTTTTCCCTCCCTCCCTTGTTGTATTGCCATACCCGTATTAATTCAAGCAAACCTTTTAAAGACTTGAATTAAAAGAGCCTGGTATCTGTGCTGACATAAAGGGCCCTCTTTTAATTGCTCGCCTTCATGAAGCCCAACAAATAATGAAAACTTTGAATAGAATTTTGTGAGGTAAGCCCTTTAATTCCTTCTATATTACATTTGTCCTTACTCGTATCCACAGCGCATATTAGTGACAATCACGGAAAGTTTAATAGCCGCCCAGCTGGGTTTTTGTTTCCAGTGGACAGTAGCTTCAAATCTGAAAAGCCTTCTCATAATACTAGGAGCCATGAAATCATAATAACATCTATCCTCCCTCTCGAAAAATGTCCAAATGCGAGTCAGCCAATGAGATTACACAATATCATTCTTCTTGCTGCCTAAATATGGACCCACTGTGTTTTTGATATTGAATAAACAATACAAGACGCAAATGAATCAATCATTCAGGAGCTCTTTCGGTCTCACTGCAGTCATTAGTATGAAGGACGTTTTCATCGTTTAGACTAATATAAAGATAATAATGTGAGAGCTGGGACATTATGACAACAAATCTACACAACACCACTGTATTGTGCAAATATCTGATTACTGTATCGTTTCAAATTTGTATACAGTGTGACTTTATGTCCGAGTAACAGCTGACACACGCCGATGCATCGTTAACAGTGACTTCATCCAGTGATCAAGGGGAGCACCAGGACACATGCACACACTCACGAGCATATCAGCAGAAAAGCTAACGTGGTCACATTTGACTTCATTGACAGAGCAGCGTGACTAAGAGCTGCCCGCTCCCCACACAAAGGCCGCCATCTCTCTGCACCGCAACAGCCGCGCTCTCGATTTAGATTAGCGGCAAAGCTATTTCAACTGTGCATTCCAGATAGGTGAGCAGCACTTGGCTCACGAGCAGCAATATTTGAAGCCTTACAATGTTTTTTATTATTTTTATATACACATTATACACACACACACACCAAAAGTAACTACTTTTTTTTATGTCTCTGAGCTCATTGAACCTTTCAATACGTTTCCCTGTAGTATAACTAAATATTACAAACTTGGGTCGGCACTACAAATGGGGTCCACGTATTTTTTTTTTTTTTTTTAAATCATTTCCCTTAAATCCAAGTTTTTTAAGGTTTTTTTTTTAATCCCTTTTTGGGTTTTTCTTCCCGTCCACAACCCGGGT
>VUQK01039183.1:17452-35454 GCA_015106715.1 Bujurquina vittata
CATCTATTATTTGGATCCTCTTATTTTTTTTTTTTTCTTTAAATCATTCTCCTTGAATACAAGTATATTGAGGTTTATTTCATAATCTCCTTTTGGGTTTTTCATCACGTCACACAGCCTGGTTTGATAAATAATAAATCTGCTTACAGCCGTGCACACTGAGGTCATATTTGCCCTCAGAAAACGTTCTATCCATCAACTGAGTCTCGTCTCCAGGCCTGCTGCTCTCGGCTCGGATGATAAATGAACATCTGAGTAATTTCACGGATGAATTAGGAGCTCGAAACAACAGCAGGAAAAATGCATCAGAACACACTCCACCTGCTGCTTAATGTAAAAAAAATGCTGGTTGTTGTTATGGTGTTGATGTTTCATGCTGATGGTGGTTAAGATAGAAGGTCTGGCAGGGCTGCAGAAAACGCTATTGATAATGAGGAATGAAAGGTAACCATGTCTGTCTCTCTCAAAGCAGAGGGACACGCAGCTCTTATCAGCCACTAATGTCTCTTCATTACGTTCATTTCAAAGCTTTTCTCCGCTAACCTAAAAGTTCAAATGTTGACTGCCGGCATGGAGTTAAAGCTGTTGCACAATGCATGATTGTCTATAAACAGAAAAAAGTTGATGAAAATGATTGAGTCAGTTTAAGGGCACAGCTCTGCACAAACAAGCTAGCAGAGCGGAGCCGATGCTAAAGTGCGTGAAATGATGAAGTGTCGGGCTGATCATGTCTATCAGCATCACTGACTAATCTCCTCCAGATGAGAGCACTCTCTGCAACTCCGGCCACCATCAAATCAGTGTGGAATCCGCTCGGCTTGCAGGGAAAAGGTGCTGCACGAACAGAGCAGACTGAAACAATAAGAGCTGCTGCAGGTGTTTGAGACTCCCGAGCTGCCAAGCTTACCCAGCAGGACCTCTCCTCAACTCTTACGTCACTAAATGAAGAGCGTGTTGCCCAGATTTGTATCACACCGATCTGTGTTTTCATATTAGACCCCGTGAAGAATTCCAGCCATGTTGGGCCACCTTCAACTCAGCAAGTGCACTGCTGCTGGCAGAGACCCGAGAGGTCCGACTGCATGCTTGGTTAGAATGAACATGCAGGGGTACCAGACAACGTATTCACTGACACGCCACATGAATGTGAGGGCATGAAGCTCGTTCTACGAGAAGCAAAGCCTTCAAAGTGGGCAGCAGTACAGCCGTAACACTTCTCATGGGAAATTTGTGTTAACAATGCCATCATGTGGACTCTTTCCAGCTTTATACACACTAGACACTGACGATGCCTGAGCATTAACACAGATGAGACCAAAGCAACTGCAAATGGTGGTCTCAGTTACCACAGCAGGCACATTAAGTTATAAAACTGTGGTAAATGCTGTTGTATCTGACACACACACACACACACACTCAGGTGAGGTGGTGCGCCTCCTCCTCGGTCTGCATCACTGCCACTCACTCCCTGCAGATCCTTCAGTGCTCAAATGCAAACTTTCCAACAACCGTTCACAGTTCCGCAGAAAGATCTTGGTCCTCACAATTTAAATATTTAGATCATTGCCCCGCCCACTGATTTTCAAGGTCAAAGGTCAAGGTAACCATAATTTAAAAAATTAAAGTCTTTCTCATCAGTTGTGCAAGTTTAAAATTCATCTCTCAGTGAAATTATCATCTATCGTGATGAAATGTTGTACTACAATCAGTTGATAATTGATTGTTTTTTTCCTAGTTTCTATTAAAATGCTCAATAATTCAAACTCAGCTACAACCCTCACACAAACACACGTACAGTTAACGTCTCAGGTTTTTCTTTTTTCCACTTATTTTTTTAGAGACCAGCATTAGGATTCATAAACTGAATAAACTTTATTATCTGTTCATGTGGATCTCATTTTAAAATAAAAACAAAATAATTGCCTCATCTTTCTGATCTAATTTATGAAGGAGTCACACTGGATGGCCTGTCGCAGTGTGATATCAGCACATATTTATTTCTTCATTCATTGAAGCGAGTTCTGCTGTTGGCCTTTTTAGCTCTAAATAGTTTTGCTTCAGAGGCTTTTAATGTTTTTTCTTTCGTTTTCAGACTCGGATCCTCTCCTCTTAATAATTTCTGTAAATGCTTAAAAATGCAGATTGTCTGACTTAAACATTATTGGCCTGAAGGGCCAGTGGTAATATTACACAGACTTACTGAGCTGCTCATGAGCTTTAAATAGGACGCTAAATGAAGTCTTATTAATCGTGTTGGAGTCGGTCGGCTCCTCGCTTCTTCTGCTTCCCTCGTTGCTCCCGTCTGCCGGCTGACTCGAAGAAGACGGGGATAAAATGAATGGCTGAATTTGAGGAGATTCCAGTGCACGTTCATCTCCCTCTTACTTCACTCCCACAGCAGCCATGACATCATGGAAAACTTTGCAGGGTCTAGCAGTTTGGAGGGAAATGCTGCGCTGCTCTCACTATTTTGAGAGATGGCAGGGATAGTTCAGGCTAAAAATACCAGTTGAAATCACGGGATTCCTCGGACGCGTTCACCTTCAGCCCCGGGAGGCACAGACGCCCGGCTGATTCGGGCCGAGAAGATTAGAAACAGTGATTTTATGGAATATTCAAACGAGCTTGTTTTTATCGGTTGTCTCCACAGTTATAATCAGGCTGTGTGACTGATGATCGTTTTACATGATGTGTGCTTAAAAACTAGTGTGCAACATTTGCAAAGATGTCAGGACAATAAATGTACAAGCAAGGAACATAGATTTAAATAGCTCTATACAGCAGCATCACCATCATCACTTTGGCCTTCAGAGCAATCTACTGACCTTGAAGGAGAGGTCAGAGGTCAAATGTGACGTAATGTTTTAAATGCTTTCTATATGTTTACAGTGCACAGCACTCTTGTCGTGTTGTGAGGCTTTTTGTTAATTTTCGGCCAATAAATCATTAAGATGACCTTGAAGACGTCGGTGGATTTAAGCCAGATTTGAATGGACTGTTGGCCCGAGCTCCTCCACGGAGGTAACGACTTCACAGACAGCATTTCTACTGCCCCCACACCTCATTTGGACTCTTCATGCACAACCCACTGCAACAGTTTGACTTTGCATACTGATGCTTCTACAGTATAGACCAATTTTTATAGCGACTCTCCTCTATACACACGATAGCTCTGTGACAGCCTTTGCTAATCTCTGCTTAACTTTGTTGTACTGCATGAAAATGAGACGCCTGAAACGTGTTTGGGTGGATTCTGAACTTCATTCTGGAGCGAGACGACAATACAGTCAAATCAAAGTTTCTACTTGCAGGAATATTGGAAAATTTACTTGAAAATCCCAGAAAATTAAATTCTGTACGTTTCAAATCAAAATGCACTTTTTGGTTTTTCAGTTTTTTGGAAGTTGTTTTTTAAATCCCTTAAAATTGTTATTTCTTTACATCCCAGATTTCAAAATGCTCACTGAAAAGCATCAATGAACGCAAATAAATCTCATTTGACACGACAACCAGCAGAAGATGACGTGTTCACACAGGAGGCCACACCAGCCTGCTGAGGGATCGAATCCAATCATGTGATCAACCCTCAGCCAATCATATCACTTTTTTTTTAAAAAAAAAGCACAATGTCATCCAAGGTGAAGAAACATCAAGCGTACGGCAGAAAAACCAAGTTGGTTTGATGAGCATTAGCAGGATTATTTAACCTGGATTAGAGCTCACCATTGTTGCCTTCTCTTGATTCTATGTGCTTCTTCAGCACGTGGTTCGTCCTCTCTTTGTCTCCGTGAGCCCGCTGCAGCAGTCCAGGACACCGGCTGGCTCCTGGACCGGTGTGGACCTCGGAGCCTTTCGCTGCACTCATGGCTCTCGCTTCATTCCCCGGCAGACGACATCTCTTCTCGGGTCGCCCCCCCTTCGGAAGAGAAAAAGACAGAGTGAACACTCACACTGCACATCGCAGTGAAAACACTCGACACACTCACTGCTACCTCGGTCAGCCGTGACAGTCCAAAGAGGCCGAGCTAACGGAGTTTGAACGAGCTTGAGCAGCGCTGCAGCCATTTGAATGTTTGCCTTTGAAAACTCCGAGAACTGGAGCGGAGCCATGTTAGTGTTTGCAGAATACAACAGCAGTTCCAGATTTTGCATTGTTTCTCTTCAGAGGTCCGTTTCAGCTCAGGCAGACAGCAGAGTGCGTGCCTGTTTGTTTACAGAGCTTTAAGCCCACTTTCAAGCTCATGAAGGCAGCCCTCCATCAGCTGCTGCTGCCAACTTATCAATTTACACAATTTACGAAGAGCAGACCTTCCTACCTCGAACAAATATTAAACACATCTACACTGTGGATTCAGTAGCTTAGAGAGCCCCCGCAAAGTGTTGATGTGAAAAATGAGCCTCTTACTCAGATCTCACAAGCCAAGTCCTGCGTGCAGCCGTCTGCATGGTCTCCTGAGGCACCACCATAGGGTACTGCAAACACGCATGTTTTCTTTAATAAGATCTTTTTCCAGAACTGCGTCAATGCTTACAGGACAATAAAAGCCTGGGCAGGCGCAGGGCTTCTGCAGAGAGACACACAATCATTCACACCCGTGGGATACTCAGAATCACGGATTGAACCCACCCTAACCCCACGGTACCCGCCTCCTAGAAATTATACTCATATGCATGGCTTCCTGTTTTAACCATGCCTTCCTTAAAGAAGCTGAACATGCAGTCAAATAGTAGATTTATTTCTTAAGTGTTGTTTCAACTCTTTATAGCAGCAGCACTCAAAGCGCAGACCTCAGTTACTCTGAAGGCTGAAGGCCAGAACAGACTGGACATAAAAGATGGACGTAACCAATGGGACTTGAAGTCTCAAGCTGGCGTGAGCGTGCAGAACACTCGCCAATCACAGGGGAGTTTTTTGCCATTAATAGAGTCCGCGATTACTGAACATCACGTCATGTACAATAAAGTTTAAAATTAGTGATGGAGACCATAAAGTCGTAGCATTTACTGAGGTCACAGAGCGAAGCAGCCAACAGCTCGTGTCCCACACACTGACTGCAATCACAGGATTCACTCGATTCTTCAAATGATCAGATTAGATAAAACTTTATTTTATTCTTTTTTCCAGACTCGGAAAGTCCATTCAGCTCTTTGTTTATGAGCTGCTCCTCAAAACCTCATCTTTAACAACTCCACTGAGAGGCTGAATGATCGATCATCGCGTTTTTCCTCTTGATGTTATCCGTGAACTCCTCGGAACGTCACATTTTCAGCCAGGATGCCCGGGTGGTGTTCTGAGGCTCGGCTCACCTCTTCTGGGAAATAGCTTTGAAGACACTGCGTCTCCTCAGACCCTATCTTGACACAGAGATTATACGGCGCGTGCTTAAAGGAACAAAAAGGGTTCCACGCTGTACTGTACATAAACATCAGCCAGAGAAAACAGTGCATTTAAGTCAGAAACAAGGCAACAGTTAGAGTAAATCATAGTCTGTTAAAAGGCCGGGACTGCTCCGTGCAGCATCAGGAGGAACCTCTTTAATGAAGCCTTAACTGATGGGCTTGGCTTAAAAGCCCACCCAGACACACACAGAGTCCCCTCTGACAATTTATACCACAGTGACAACCCCTGCTGGGAAAAGGGAGAGAGAGGCAAAGCCAAATAAAAGACAAAGAGTGGACAACAGTGACGATGACGCTCACCTCTGACTGATATTAGCACGTTATCAGGAAATCTGGGTTGGACAGAGTATCTGAAGAAAAATGCCTTTTTGGAAATGTGTGGACCAAACAAAGGAAAACCGGTCTTCAGAAGAGCAAGGTTCTAATGTGATGCTATCTAGCAAGTGGCGGCCTGCATCTCTGCGCGAGCACGAGCCGGGACACGTGGCGCTCGGAGCGCCATTAAGATGAGCTGATAGCAGGTCGCACTTGTCGGCTGTCCTCGTTTCGGTTCCCTCAGACCCAATAGTCGTTGTAGGTGTTATCTGGCTTTCTCCCTAACGACCCACAGACTGAGGGGGGGCCGCGAGGGCTTCTCTGTCTGCTCCTCGGTGAGATGGAAATCTTTATTACCAGCCAGTGTTTAGCTTATTGGTCACAGAATCTGCTCGTGTGATGTCCCGCGTCGTAGATTTTACCAGTGATGAGAGGCAGATAAAAATATGTGTTTGCATTTCTTTGCAATGATCTAACACACGTTTTGTTGCGTTTAGGAAACAAGAAGCACTCCGAGGGCACAAACCTCCACAGAGCAGCTCCCGCTCGGGGCAGGCTGCACTATTTATTTTGCTTTCTTTGTTCTTCTTTAATAAGTTTTTTTTTTTTTTTGTTATGTGGATTCTTTCTCTTTGTCTAGAAAATAATTTCTTCAAAGATAAAAACACAATTTGGGGTCAACCTGAAAGAACGGCACACGTGAAATATAAAAGTGAGGTCAGAGGTCAAATGTGACGATACAAACTATAACGTGATATTTAGAATCCCCATATACCGACATAGTTTCCTAAATGTTGCCAATACAAACAAGGAGTCTCGGATTTTAAGCATAAGACATTTTATTAAAGTTTGACCTCTGACCTCTTCTTTAAGATCAATATGCACACAAATGCTTGACAATCTGCACATTAATCAAATTAAAGTCTCCTCCTCTGATAATGAATGAAAGCAATAAAGCAAATTAATAACTTTAATAATAGTCAAAACTTATTTTATTTTATTTAAAAAGACCCGTTTCAGTTTTTTACTGAAAGTCCAGCCTAGCCTGAGCCAGCAGACTGGATGAATGAGCTGATGGACTCATGTGTCTACATCCATGCCAGCCACCACTGTTCATTTCCATATGCATATAGTTTTTTGAGCCACTGGGGATGGGTAAAAGAGCCGCATGCACCTCCGGAGCCGTGGCTTTGAGACGCTGTCCGAGACAAACGTTACCCCACTGATTCCTGTCGTCCTCATTCATAGGCTGGGTGGGCTCGGTTACACAGCCTTGCTGGAGTTAGGAAACGATCATGTTGTGGCTTAAAATACACTTCTGCACAACATCGACCTCATTTTTTATGTTTTTAGCATATAAAACACGGATGCAGCCATCGCGTAGTGAAGTCATTTCAAACCAGGTTTGCTGAACGACAGTTTGAGAAACCGAGGGGCAGTGCACACTCATTTGCAAAGTGTGTCCATTATTAAAGCATCATGATGTGTTTGATAAGCCCAAACCAGTGAGTGAGACTGTAAACTCATCATTTACTAGGGTCACTGAAGGGAACAAACCTTTCCAATGACTTCCACAGCAGACTTGCCCCTTTTTACCCATCAGAAAGTAAAACACAAATTCAAGCCATTGGCTTTAGTTGTTGTGCCCAGTAGCTTCAGTAAGTCTTTTTTTATGTGGTTCATGGCTCTGAAGGTGAAGACACCCGTCCATATTTGCACCGAATTTCAAATAAATGGTAAAAACAGCTTTCATAAATGATTGATCCTTTTCTTTCTCTGGGCTCAAATTGTTTACATGGTCAAATAACCAAAAACAAGAAAGAGCCTTTTCTCCTCTATATCACTGGCGTTCTCCAGGGAGGCATAAATTTATAGTACCAACTGCCAGTACATCTTGAGTGCCCTGATAACAGTAAATATTGCATTTATTTTTCCCAGTCGGAGCACTTCTACTAAACGGGTAAGTATGAAACGATCCCAGCTGAATTATTGGTGCAAAACATAAACCAGTTCATTAAAAATCAAAGGGGTGTAAGCCTGTGAACTGTGACAGTGAATGTTAACTGTGGCTCCCATGGTGCATTTAGGCATGAAAGATCAAATGTTGCATGTTGTTGAGGAAAAGAATACAATATGTTTTTATAACTGCACTGATGATGCGCCTTCAATTTTGCATCACTGACTGGTTTTCCTCCCATAGGACTCATGAGGCTTGGGGGTAATGCTCAGAGCCATCTACCAAGCCACAAACAAAGGTGGACAGTTTGGTCACAGTATACATTTATAGAAGTCCATTGCTCCTGACGACCTAAGGAAGGGTTTGGACTGTTTCAATATTACCAGTGTCACAAAAGAGGGAAGCTGGGACTAAGTAGACTGTGACCTGCATGTGGTATGTTTATCTGACCTTTATTAAAAAATACCATGTCTGCGACCCTTCAATCCAACAAACATCTTCCATCTTCTTTGGAAATGCCTTCACAGCCACCTCAGCGGGTAAAATACTTGATAGTGCTTAAATCTACTGATACATTTGGATTTTTCAATATCTGCCACTGATCATAACTTTTGTTTGACAGGCGCCGCGTTCAGGCTGATTTTCTTGTTACAGCTTTAGCCGGTGAGGTTACATGACAGCAGGCTGAGTGAGTTTAATATCGAAGCAGCCGCACATACAGAGGCTCTGACGTAGCCTCACGTTCACGTCCGGTGCTTTTCATCACTTTAGTTCATTTTGTTATCTGCCCGGGAAACCTCTGAGCAAATGACGGTGCACTCATTGGATACAGTTTAATCGTATTCTTCACAAAGTAAAATTGTGAAACAACTGCACTCTTTGCACACTTTCACTCTTTTCTTATCCTGCTGTGTTTTAATGTTTGCGTGTTTCTAATCCAAACAACAATAATCCTGCTTGTTTACAAATAATGAGTGTTGGGAGGGGCACAGACAGAAGAGCCCATCTTCACATAAATGAGCCCCGCTAGCAGCAGTTAGCATCCTGAGGATGGGAAAAGGGATGCTGATGTCCCTGACCTCTGTGAGGACCATTTCCTGTCACTGGCTGTAACACAGACACACAGGCTGGCTGGGCAAAGGGTGGTCTGCATACAGTTGGCAAGTGGTTGCTGCACTGAAAACCTGCTTGCTGCGGTCACCAGCAGTTTGCATGGAAGACGCAGGGTCACAGACTGATCTCAGGCCTGTCTTCTATGAGCAATCATCATCTATATGACGTGCTCCTGTCAGCAGCGATAGAGTCAGACTGTAAGTGCTCTCTCATTACAGAAGTATTTCAGTAAAGTACTGCGGTGATCTCATCTCACTCCTCTGACAGTGACATAGTTTGGAAAAATATCCAAACTGCTTATAAATTACTGGGGACCAAAGGTGGGCTGTTGATTACAAGTGGTCTACTTCCTATTACAGAATTTGTTGTGGCATTCATGAGCAGCTTTACGGCAATGTAGCATTTGTTTTATTTAACTTGGACTAAAACTACAGCGCGCAGTATTTCACAGTGAATTATTATAATGTGCTTTCTGTTTCTTTTTCTATTGTGCGCCAAAGATTCACCCTTACACATTACCGAATCTCTTCATAGGTCCGGTTGCTTTTGCTGATTAATGGCTCATTTGAGTGGTCCCATCTCGGATTTTTTCTTTCCTTTTGTGTCTTTCCCGCTGCACTCAGTTTCCAGGGTTTGCAGGCGACCACCAGCCGAGCTGAAGCCGAGCCAGATGTACGGGAGGCTTTTAGGGCCTGCAATATTTACTTTGGTGTTGGTCCAGGATTCCCAACAGATGATTGTGAATTTATGCAATCAATATGGGGGATCCTCCAGCTGAGCTCATTATGATAATTCCTTTTAGAGTTCCTCTTAATAACATTTGTTTTGCACATTTTGATGGGAGCACCATAACTGGCTGCTTCCAGCTCAGTCCTGTTATAATACAGGTCCACTTATTTATGGCTTCCACCTGATTGACCAACACACTTTACTGGAATCTGAAGACTGAACTCTTCCTCATACAGTTATCAGCATCCAATAGCGTGCAGTTTATCCTCACGCTGCTTTAATCCAGCACCGTGATAATACTTTTTACTGTCTGACGTGCTGTATTTAGAGCGCTTCTGGACAGAAGTATGCTTTTATCCTCGCGTGGCTGCAGCAACAGTCGGCGTGAGCGGCAGACGTCGGCGGTTTGTCTAACCGGAGCCGTCACACACACACACTGCTGTGGAAACAGGTGGTGTTTCGAGATTTGTTTGAAAGTAGACCTGCGAATAATGAAAAAGGAATCAGCTCCATGTTCGTCATGCTTCACTTCAGACAAGTTGTTATTAAATGATTTTTCTAACA
Organism: Bujurquina vittata; assembly: GCA_015106715.1. Lineage (NCBI taxonomy): Eukaryota > Metazoa > Chordata > Actinopteri > Cichliformes > Cichlidae > Bujurquina > Bujurquina vittata. Next base: position 27,531 of record VUQK01039183.1, read on the forward strand.
GAGGATTTGGCAAGATTTAGAACTTTTGCCATTCTATAATAAACAATGGCATGGCCACAATGAAAATATTTACTTAATTCCCTAAAGTGACTTATGGCAACTTTGGTCACTAAACAGAGTGTCATAAGTGTTATGGCGTCAGGTGCCACAGTCTGTATAAATATTCCCTGTACACTTGTTTATAGGAAAACCCCCATCTGGTTTCAGCGAAACACAGTCAGACACGCTGGTGACCCCTGAGGATTTTTGCAAATGGAAAATATAACAAGGCTGTTTGCTAAGCTGGGGGGATAGCTTCACAGCAGTCAACTGTCAAGTGACAGACAAGACAGCGTTGTAAAAGACTACAGGCTCCACATCCCTGAGCCCAGCCCTTTCCCAACCTGTAAACACAGACCCTGGCTTTTGAAGAACCATCCAAAAAAACCCAGTGGCCTTTATGTCATCCCCGCTTTACAGCATTTATAAATGATGATGGTGCTGAAGTGCTGCGCTAACTTGGAAGTTCAAATACGGAAGAAGCCAAAGAATTAGCGGTCACATTTGCAACACCAATATACCGATGAAGAGGGAGTAAATAAATAAATCAGCCATCCTCAAGAATGTAAACAAGACATAAGTCACGATGGAGATAAATTCTAAACTATTACTGCACCTTTTCAGCCTCAGCTCATTGTTGAATTTATTATAGGACACAGGGTTATTAAGCTTATTCATTTGAAAGTGCATTAAACAACCCAAGAATTTTTTGTTACTTTTACCTATTTTATGACCAATGTGGTTTAGTCTAGAAGGCCCCTAAAAGCAGCGCGTGACAGTCGACGCATACACAGAGCTGCTGTAAGTTATGGCCGACAGAGCGTTGGAGAAAGTTGAAAGGTCAGATGTTTCAAATAAACAAGAACAAGCTACTATAACTGTTTTTGCTGAAAGAAAGGCGAGATGAAAGAATATTGTAGGTTTCATGTGTTTGCCAGACAGTGTTTTTCTGACTGCCTCCCGCAGTTAGAATCAATGGAGTTGAGTTTTTTATACGGAAGCCCATCAGTGCCAAAACAGTGCAATGTAATGGGGCATGAAACGGGCTCAGCATTGTTTCTTATTGTAGATTACTGATTATTGTATGATAATAAATATTAAAAATTAAAGTCCACTGTACAAAATTATTTTTTTGGGGGGGGGGCAGCTCTGCTCCAACATCAGTAGCAGCATAGCAGCTCACAATCCATCACAGTTCAAAGGTAGTACGTTTTTCTCTCATTGGTATATGAGTATATTTGCACCAACCAATGAGAATCAAAGTCCTGTGAGAAGTCAAAAGTCAGATTTCAAGCAGTCATATCCCTTCTGTTAGCATGAAGTCCTTCCTAATGTGGGCGTCAACCAACAGGACCACTCCCTCCATGCTCATGACCAATGAGATTATGAAAATGCTTATGAAAATAGACACGCGTCTATAAAATGCTAAACTGACCCTTTGTGTGCTGATTGTGATTAAATTCTGAGCAATAATGTAGGAAAAGCGGAGATTCTTGTGATTTGTGAACAGACGGATGGATGGATGACAGGAGTTACAGCCCTGCATGACCTCATCAGTCCTGAGCTAAAAACCAAACTCCATAAGCAGGAATGCTTAAAGAAATATTTTTTCCTGATGCATCACAAACACTGTTCTAATGAACAAAGCACGCTGTATGACAGAGTGCGTATAATAAATTAATGCAGCCATGGTGGTAAATGGACTAGCTCTTACATAGCGCTTTTCTACATGCTCACTCTCAGAGCTTTGGACATGTCTGCATTCACCACATTCTCTACAGCTAAAACACACCTGACAATTAGTAAAAGTAACTAAAACTAAAGCACCAGCGTCTTGGATAGTAAAGTTGGCTCAGCTATCAGAAACAGCTGCCCTGCCAAAACCTCAACTTTAAGCCTTAACAAATCCAAATGGAGGAGTTATAAAAAACTAACTAGGAGGGCGCTCACCTCGGGCACCCCAAATTGTCTGTGCAAGGATCCTACACTGCCAAAATTTAATGAACAAATTATCATTGAAATTTGTTCATTAGTTATACAGCTAACTGACAGACCAACGTGACTTAAAACATACCTACGAGTGGGTAATCAAGGCAGAGTGCAGTTATGAAGGGGAGAATAACGCTTTCTATTGCATCATTTCAACGTGGGACTCTGGGTCTCGACTCTCGTTTGAAGCCAGCCTCGAGTGGCCGTTAAAAGAAAGCACTTGTGCACTGGCTTGGGTTTTTGGCCCTGGAGGCCGCTCGCTGAAGCTGGACGTTCATTTGTTGGACATTCGTAATGCAGTTAGCGGCCAAATCTGTGTTTACTTTCAGTTAGATTTAGAGGCAAGTGTTTGAAATGATTCATGGAGAAACCAACTGATATTAGCCCTTTTAATGGACCCACCAGAGAGCTTCTTTTTATTTTTTATAACCTTTAGTTAACTGCTTGTTTATAAATACTGACAAATTATAGTTAATATTAGTAAACTACACACATGTTCTTGTTGCGGATTCTGGCTGGATGCTATTGTCTGAGTTTTCCTTTAATTTAGTCTCTTTATGAGGAGAATTGTCCTCATCAGCCTCCAGGAGCATATTTATAGAGACACAGGACATCCACAGGGTTCGGGGATACACCGTATACTTCTACACTGCATTGCTACTGTGAAATTCATACTGATAATGTACTCACTGCACATGCTCCAGCCCTCAGTCGAAACGGATGTGATGAGACGGTCACGAGGAGCCCAGCATGTGTCCGCTGTCACTGCAGCTTCCAGTGTTCCCGGCCTTTTTCTGCATAAGTCACGTGAGGAATTGACTCGTGTGCGTCTCATCAACACCTTCAAAGTGAAAACAGTGAAAGATGCCCCAGACCCACTTACGCACACACATAACAGAAATGAACTTGAACAGTAAGCAGCAGCAGAGCTCGCCTTGTGTCTTGTCCGGCTGCTCATGCCAAGAGACATTAAGATATTCCAGAGAAGAGGATCCGATAATATTTTACAGTTCACCAGATGTGTCCAGCGTGTTATGAAAAACACGCCTTCTATGAATTTATCATCTCCCAAGCCCGTCCAGTCCTCAGAACCTACCAAATACTTCAAAGGGCAATGGCACGAGGTGGATAAGGAACTATTACTTAGGCATTAAGAGCTTTAAGTAGATTCCCGCCCATCGCAGCATTAGAGCACCCTCGACAGTGCAGTGGAAGGTAAGCCGTGGAGGTCAAAGGTCCAAATACACCGAATGCCAGCACAGACATCCAGAAGAGTTAAAGAGCCTGCGTTCAAATGTTTTGTCACAGCTCCAGCACAATGTAATGTGCATGATTTACACAACCTGAGAGCATCAGGCCTCATCCTGTACGTCATCCACTCCACGAGTCCAGAGAAGATTTACAACCAAACTTGAAGCAAGTATAAACAATTCTTTGCCACCATAAAGGATAACTCTGAGGATTAAATCACGTTCAAACTGAGAGACAATAGAAACGAATCCGGAAGACTGAAAAATGCAGAAAGGAGACGAAAGTATGAGGAGGAGAAGTGACCATGACTTCTTCTGAACTGGGCTAAAACTGATCCAACTAACAGGAACAGTGAGGACCGAAATAAAGAGCTTTGGGTCTCTGCAGGAAATAAACTCATGAGGTTCCTTTGCCAAACGGTGTTAATAGTCAAAGTAATGGACTTATCTCCTGAAAACCAGAACCTGACATCAATAAAATATATCAGCCGATTCATGTATGGTGGTCTGCCTTTTCTACTGCACTCAACTTCACTGTCAACTGCTCCCAACTGTGCAGGACAGATGAAATTAAGCTTCCAACGACTGACACGTGCAAAACAAGCTGCAAGGTTTTCAGTTCGGAGGCTGTGCAGCGTCCGAACCACAGCTGCTTAAGATGCTCAAACCCCTGTAATCAGTATCCACGGTGTGTTCTGGAGCTCGCTCTCCTCTCAGTTTGTGGTGGAAGCAGAGGTGCTGCCGGGCTTTGTTGGCCAGCGCAGATCACTGAGAAAAGGGAAAAATATGTTCCGAATGAATCATTCAGGTAGTTGAGAGCGCGAGCTCTGGAGTATAAACAGTGCACGTTTGACAGCTTTCTGCAGCTGAACAAAGATGGCGGGCACTGGCTATCAGTCAAACACGTTTAATGATGTCACACACCCAGTGGCTTAATCTCCCTTACTCTCAGCTCTGCCTGCTAGCTGCTAACTGAGTCAGAGAACCAGTTCACGTCCTAATCATTCAGAATTTGGCTGCAATTCAGTGAGGAAGCAGCAGATTGTCCCCAGTGATGCAGCTGAATCCATCCATCCCCTTCCACGTATCCCATTCAGGGTCTCAGTTGGACTGGAGCACATCCCAGCTGGGATTTGTTTAGGGGCTACATTTCAGCCAGTGGTGTTGGGGCTCCTTAGACACCATGTAAAACCATGCAGGAAGAGTCAGATTGGCAACAGCTTCATTTGTCAGCACAACGATGATTCCAAACACGCTGCCAATGCAATAAAAGGATTTGTGTGTGCTTGTATATCAGTTCTATCAGTCTTCAAATCACTGACGTATTCCAGCAACCAAAAACAAACAAAAAAAAACCTTATTAAGGCTGCAATTTTCCCAGCAACCTGTCAAAAAGGTTTACAACCTGGATCGTACTGGATGGGGGACCGCAGTTTCTCTGGGGGTACGTCGCCTGCTGGGTGCTAATTCGAGCCGTAGCTGCATCAGTCGTCAGGATTTTAAAAAAATCAGCTCCACCTGAGGTTTTAGGGACCCCCGGATATTGAACCAGCATTTGCCTTGGAGCTTTCTGCTAGCGCATTTGGATTGACGACAGGACAAAACTCCATTGATGTCACCAATTTATAAAGAATAGCTAGATATTGGAAGTGCAGTTAAATCCCAACAGAAAAAAGCTCATTTTGAAATTTATTGCTATCAGGAGGCTGCTGCTACAAATTCTTGCTTCATGCTTGAATAGCAGATGACTTGAAGAGAATCACTAAAGGTATGCTTCAAATATTCATGGAGGTATTTTACTACTGCCATAATAGTAAATTTAAGAATTCTGTTGTCGTGACCTGTGAACAAACACGTGTTTTGTGGCCAGTTCAATCCTGACTTTAGTGAATAAATCAGGTTTAATTGTTTACCCGTTGGTCCTGTTCACATTAAAGCTTGTTATCGTTGGAGCCCTAATCAGAGGTGAATTGAGTGATGTTGGTGATGCTCACTGATAATGTTGGGAACACTTCACCTGTCCTCGAATAACCCCTGTGACATCATTGCCCCGCAGCCTCCGTGCTGCTAAACAGGCTCCCCGCAGGCAACATGAATAATGACCTGTGTGTTTAACTTGCTCAATACAAAGAAGCCATGTAATCTAAATACATAAGGTAATATAAATACAAAGGAACCATATAATCTCAGACGCTGGAGTAGCGGACCCGGAGTATGTGCAGGCTGTGACATCTTGGCTGTGCCTCCTGCTGCTTCCCTGGTTGGGTAGGCTGGCACTCTCTGTGTTTAAAAAGCTCCCAGAAAGTTTACAGAGAGTGTACTTCTGCTGGGCTTTGTGTGACAAGCTTTAACGCACCATAGCCATCAGCAGCAAAACAGCCGCAGACCTCCCTGGAATCCACTTTGCCACTTTCCATTCATACATTTCCATGCATTTCACCGCTTCCTTTAGTGCCCAGTCTCTGCAAAACCGTGTTGACAATTAATACTGCTTTTGTTTGTCAGCCTGCACGCTGAGAGGCTACCGTGCATTCATTCGCTTTCGCCCTGGCATGCGTCATCGTGGAGAATACAATAATCCGGGATGGCAAAGAAAACAGTTTCGGATGCAGCAGTTAGGTCAGAGGTCTGTTATATTAAAAAAAAGTTAGTGTGAAGGTGCAGAATTCCCAAATGTCCATGATATTATGGCATGCACCATTTATTTTTAGGAAGTGCAGCACAAAGTTGATAAAGTCTGACACTAAAAACTGAAAGAACTGTTTTTTGAGAAAGGCTTTTATGTTATCTACACAATATCAAGTTTGCCAATTACCAGCTGTAATGATTATAATGATGGATTGCTAACAATATATTAAATTGGAACAATTTTGGTAATTGATTGCTAAGGACGATTATCAAGCCAAAAGCCAAACATTTGCTAACTCGGAGGACATAATCACCAGATTTAGCTGTGATTATTTCCCCCCCCTCAGGGTACCCAGTGGCCTCCATCCATTCTTCAATCAGTTCAGATTCTGAGTGAAAGATCATCATCGTGGTCACATACTGACTGATGCAGTGAACTGCGTTTGAGGAAAGCAGTCAACAGTCTGTAATTCAGTCTGAGAATGATCTTAATATGACCTGTGACCACGCTGCAATACATATCTGCAATAAAAAGCTCAAACAAAGGTAGAACTGGCTGAGTCCCATTTAAAGCTCGCTGTCCCTTCTGGTGTCCTCCTCCTCCAATCTCATTGTACATCCTGTATAGTGACAATAAAGGCATTCTATTCTATTCTATTCCTTTCTTTTGGCACTTAACAACATTGATAACATGCTTCTTTCTAGGGAACCGATAGCTTTACATTAAAGTGCGCACAGATGTTTTCATGTCTGTGTGCAAATGCGACTAAAGAAATACGACACTAAATGTATCACTTTATCTAAACCTTAGCTGCCTGTAAAATAAGATCCTGGGATTCGTACCGCCACCCTCACGTTTTGACAGAATTTGAGTGTATCTGACAAATCTGTACATCTCACTCATGGCCTGCAATTACATAAGCTCCCAGTCAGGATCTAATGATCAACTGTGTCAAACACAAAAGCAAAGAGTACAAATTTTTGTGAGCTGAGAGGGAAAAAAGAATAAAAGGTGTTTTTGAAACTGCAGCTACTACAAAATGATACTAATTGACGCTAATAATGCATCTCAGAAAAGTTGGGATGGGGCAAAAAAAAAAAAGGCTGGAAAGTAAGCGGAACTTTCATTTTGCAACTTATTGGGTTAATTTGCAACAGGTCAGTAACATGATTGGGTGTAAAAAGAGCATCTTAGAGAGGCAGAGTTTCTCAGAAGGTTCAGTGATGCGCAAAAAAAGATTTCTGAGTAATGCAGGGCTGCAACGCGAGCAATTCCATTCTAGAACAAAACACATTTCTTTATTTGATGCGTCGTTTAAACTCTGCAGCTCAGGTGTGAGCGCAGCGTTTCTCCCACATCAGTTAATGTTCTCCGTAACAGCGCCAGAATTTCTTCGTTTGGAAAAACGACCCTTTAACACCGAAACGTTTTTCCACGCCTCCACTGCTCGCTGCACCCGTCTGTTCACTGTGCTCAGGATACCACAGTGTGCTACAGGCCGCCACCATCAGCCAGTGGCGGGCCGTGCATGTCACACCTAGGCCTTCAGTAGTGCTCCGCCTGAATCACTCCACCCTCAATAACTATTTTATGGCTATAAAAAACATCTTTTTATGCAGAAATGCAGTATAAAGACCTGTTGCACTGCAGATTGAGAGCAGAATAAATGAATTTACTGAAGAAACAAACCCGGGGTGCAACAACCTCATAAAATTATTATCGTGTCCCTGAAATTAAAGTTCCTGCTTGCCCCCCAAAATGACACAATCTAGCAGTCTTTTTAAGATTTCCATATTTTTCTTCACCTTTTCGTTGTGGAGCTGTTTCCCTGCACACTCGCCGCTCGATCAGCTGATCCACTCCGGTTCCCCCGAAAGTTCTGGAAAGCACCGCTGCTTGTAAGTGTCCGGGTGTCCATTGCTGCCTTGCTTAGGCAAGTCAAAGTTAAAATCCCAGTATGGCTCCAAACACCATGTCGATCAGCGGCAAACAACAAGCACTCCCAGCAATACAGTTT
>VUQK01039187.1:9737-22103 GCA_015106715.1 Bujurquina vittata
AAATTCCCCCTGGAAGCCAGAGGCAAATGGAAAAAGGCCCCCCCCCCACCCCCCAAAAAAAAGACCCAAGGCCACACATTCCGATGACAGCCACATGCCCACCTCAGCAGAAGGAAGATGGTGGCCCCAGACAGTTTCAAAGCCAGAGGGCAAGAGGCCCAGAGACCCAGAGCCAATGGGGAGCTGACCAAGCCAACAAGCCCAACACCAGATGTCCGCTCAGTCAACAACAGACACAAACAGGGGACAAGATCAACTGGCCTGAGTCTGAAACAAGCTGCCCCAGCTCACCCAAACTGCCCCATAGTTTTAGGATAGCTGCTCCTGCACTGGAAGCCATCAGACACCTGAAGTGCCCAGAGTCTGGCCCCAGCCCACCTGCATGAGACCACAGCCAAACAACACCCCCCCACCCCCCCATAAAATAGAACACTGATCAGCAGGAACCAGAGAGAATCAAATTCATCCAGTTGGTCTTTAGAAGACACAGGTGGACCATACAGCATGAATATAGTTCTGGAGAGTTTTTGAAACAGCCCAGAATGCCGAAATCCTCTGTTCTGTGTCCATACAACACTCCCTTCACACGCACAGACTTCACTTGGGAACTGAGGAGATGCCCACCAGCCATACCACAGCTGCCTAGCTAGCAGCCGCCTTGAAAAAAGTACATACATTTGTGACTTAAATAGAAATACATACACTTCTATTGAAAAGTAAAAGTAAAAGTGAACAAGTATAGGTGCTGAAATGTACTCAAAGTATATAAGTAAAAAGTAGGTCTTCAGAGGACATTTGTACCAGCTTTTTTCCCAAGCTAGTACAGCCTCATGTCATACGAATTTTACTTCAGCTGAAATTCTAATTCAGATGCTCAGCTTGAGCATCTGTTGTGTGGAACACAATTAAAACGGCCCCTATGAGCAAGCATTTGGCAAAAGTGGGAAGGAAAAACTCCCTTTTAACAGGAAGAAACCTCCGGCAGAACCAGGCTCAGGGAGGGGCAGTCATCTGCTGGGACCGGTTGGGGCTGAAGGGAGAGAGAGGACAAAAGACACACTGTGGAAGAGGCACAGAGATTAATAACAAATGATTAAATGCAGAGTGGTGTACAAACAGAATAAAAGGAGGTGAATAAGAAGAAAAACTCAGTGCATCTTGGGAAACCCAGCAGTTTAGGCCTATAGCAGCATAAGGGGTGGTTCAGGGTCACCTGATCCAGCCCTAACTATAAGCTTGATCATAAAGGAAGGAAGGTTTTAAGCATGATCTTAAAAAATATATAGTCTGTCTCCTGAATCTAAACTGGGAGCTGGTTCCATAGAAGAGGGGCCTGAAAGCTGAAGGTTCTGCCTCCCATTCTACTCTTAACTATCCTAGGAACCACAAGTAAGCAGCAGCCTGAGAGCGAAGTGCTTTATTGTCGTGATACGGTACTATGAGGTCTTTAAGAGAAGATGGGGCCTGATTATTAAGGAGAAGGATTTTAAATTCTATTCTAGATATAACAGGGAGCCAAAGAAGTGGAGAAATATGCTCTCTTTCTAGTCCCTGTCAGCATTTTGTATCAGCTGAAGGCTTTTCAGGGAGCTTTTAGGACAGCCTGATAATGATGAATTGCAATAATCCAGCCTAGGAGTAATAAATGCATGAATTAGCTTTTCAGCATCAGTCTGAGACAGGATGGTTCTAATTTTAGAAATATTGTGCAAATGCAAAAAAGCAGCCCTACACATTTGTAAACACATACTGTCAACGTCACCACAGTGCTACAAACTAACCAGTGTAGCGACGCTGGAGTAAAAGTAAAATGATGTCAGACAATACAGATATGTAAGTACAGATCCACAAAAAATATGGGAAAGATATTTACACTCCACTGAGCTGTGGGGGCCTCATCTTTTATTTACAGTTTAGAAGTTTCCAACAGTCATGATAATCCCTTTATTTCTATTCACAACTTATCTTTGTTTTAAGTTCCTAAATTATGCAGGCAATCTACCAGATAATAGCTGCATTAAAGGGCATTGTGGGAGCCATTTTTTAACAGCCTAACCTTTAAACTTCATGTGAGAATATACAAGACATAAACCCCTGACTTGTAACTGTTCTTTAAAGGTGGGCACTCCCTCAAGCACATTTACAGTGAAAATTTAGTTTTGAGAGACATGCTTATTCCGTATCAAATAGATGCAGCAGCCCGGAAGCACAGTTCTTTTGCTTCCAGGCTGCTGCACCTCAGGAAAATACTTATTACATCCAGCATGTAATTAGTGAAGCAAAGTCAAAGGAAGGGGTATGGGGAAACATGGCTGACTGAGCCTTCTGCTGGATTGACTTCAGGGCATCAGTTTGAGAGGTTCCCTTTTACTTCAGGTCTGTGCCTTTAAAAAGAAAATGCACATATGCTAAATTGAAGGTGTGAGATTGAGGGAGGCATATCTAATTAAACTTATTTTACAGCAGAAGTGCATGAGAACTGCACTAAGGAGGGCTTTGTCACAGCATTCTGACTTCATCATTAATGGGAAAAAATACAGGTATAACAAATTAACAATGCCTCTGTTTCATTTCTAAGTCAGTCATGCCTGTGAGGCATCATGCTCAGGAAATAAAAGGAAAATGGGAAGCAGTGATACTGACTATCTTTTTCTTTTCTTGCTGTTTGGGTGTTAATTGAGTTTTGTTTTTTTTTTCAGCCCATTTTTATATCCAGGGCATCAAATATCCTGCTGGGGTCTTTTAGATATGCACAAGTTGCCCTTTGGCGGTGACACAGCAGGTTGTGGCAAATGTGAGACGGGCCTCTCACTCCCAAATTGTCACATATGAACACTTGTGAAGGATCCCTTGGTGTCAAATTCAAATAATCTGAGTGAGTGACTTTTTCAGTGTGAAGAGATACTTTTGTGAAGGGCATATTTTGACACAGACTGCACTCTTTTCCAAGTACCTTTTGGTACCAAAATTTAACTAACGATGAAAACTAAAGCGAAAAGTGTCTAAAAACAATGTATAAATGCACAGTTCCCAAAGGGGGCGTCACCTCCCAACCTCCTAAAGCAGGCTTTATTATTTATCATCTCTGTGGGTCGCGTGTGAAGGAACCAGCACCACTGAACATATTTTGTGAAATACATTCTAAATAGTGCCATGCTGTCATACGTTTTGACAGCACGGCACTATTCAACATCCTGGAATGAGCTGTGAACAGAAAATTTCTGTTCACATAATTTTAGTCTCCATTCCATTTTCTTAACCTAGTCCAACTCAGCGTCAGGACCGTGGCCGGAGTCTATCCCAGCTGTCATAGAGTAAGTAAGTTGAGGTAAATCACTGATTTTAGATTGTAAAATCAGCCACTTTCTCAGCACATTTTAGAGTCTGTGTACAGGTAGTGCACAGTATTCATGTCATATTGTTCTGCCTTGGGTTCAGAGCCCTCTGGTGGGCCGTGTTAATTGTTGTTGATGTAAATGGTAAATGGACTAGTTCTTATATAGCGCTTTTCTACTCTGACTGAGCACTCAAAGTGCTTAAAGCACTCAAAGCGCTGTGACATGCACCTTGCTCCAGAACAGGAAGTCAGCATGTTAGTGGGACAAGCAGGTCATATTTGTTGAAGGATTCCTGCATTTATCTGTTGCAATCTTCCTTCTTGTTTATGCCTCTGAAAGCTTCATCTTATTGGGTAGAAGATGCTGCTGTGTTTGAGGAGAATGTCGATCAGACTTTTTTGGCTTTTATAAACAAATAGTTGCCTGATCCACATACACAACCTGAACTGTACAAGAAAGTAACAGAACAGTGATCACAAAGACCAATGATGATGACGTGGAAGTAGATACAGCAAAGAACAAGCTCAGACCACTCAACCAGATGCTGAATGAACCTGATTCGATGATTTTAGAGCAGCTTTTGGCTAGATGAAAATTAACCCTCTCAGAATCTGAGAAATAAATGAATAAAATGAACACAAGGAGCACAGTCATACTAAAGCATGATCCCACGGACAGTTGGATAAATGGCTATAATCCACATCTGTTTGACATTTGGAAAAGTAACATCACCGAGTTACATTTTAGATTTCTTTGTGGTAGTCCAATATCTGATTAAAAACAGTGCAGTATATCACCAAAAAAAAGAAGGTGAGCTCTCTGAGTACTGTAATTGAGAATTCCAACATGGACAATGTGAATAAGTGTGGGGAAATGAGAGCATTCATGCAGGCAATTCAAAGAGTGTGATGCTCATGTATATGGTCTTCATGTGAAGAAAGTTTTGCATACTGTAGTATTCCTTCCGACCAATAATATATAAATGAGTCACCCCCTGTCAGTCTCTGGAGAACACAGCATCCAAACAAAGTTCCAATGTTTGGATGACCTCTTTGAGGGACAAATACAAAGCAAGACCTGGAACACCAGAGTATGAGGAGATGTGTCTGGCTGACTTCGCTGCTACTTGCAGGTTTGACTACGGTCAGCAGGCAAACGGTGAAGATGTGCATGACCCACTAGAGACTGACCTATGGTGGCATCATTTTCAACTAATCACTCTGACTGCTATTATGCATCAGAAAGATGTTCTGTTTGCAGAGATGCTGAACAGAATTTGTGTGAAAGGAAAGTTAGATGATCTCTTTGAAGTAGACAGAGATTTGTTGTCACAGGCCATAACTGAATCAGCCCTTTGTCCAATGGATGTATCGCACATTTTTGCAGCTAATAAACAACAGGCTGCTCATATCATTGGCAGTTATTCAGATCACTATAAAAAGGATTGGAGAACTGGTAGAATGACATGCCAATACAGACCATTTAAAGGGGGGTAAGAATGAGATACCAGACACATTGAAATTCGCAGGAGTCATGCTTACCAGAAAGACTGGTAAGCAAAGTGGCTTGGATAGTGGAGCTTTTGGAAAACTACTTGGAGAAGTATATTCTGACAGTGACCAACACATCAGCAAGCTTGGTTTCTGGAGGCTTGGCAGGAGGCTGGCGACAAGGAAGCAGGTCAGACTGCAGGTATTGGAAGCATAGGCCCTTACAGGAGGACGGGCAGGGGGCTCATGCTCAGGAGGCTCCTGACCCTCGTGCTCTGAAGTTACAGAAGCCTGGGACTGTGCAGGGCACACAAGCTTCTCTGACTGGAATTCCAGAGAGGCCCCACGGATTGCTGGGGCATCTCTGGATACACAAGGTACCAGGGCAGTTCAGGACCCCTGGATTCTGGATAAGTTGCTCAGAACACTCAGGCTGCAGCACGGGACCTCTGAGTTTTAGATCAGCCAGCATGGGTCAGGACTAGCTGGCTCAAACACTCTTGAATTGAACTGCTAGAGACGTGGCTGCACCAGCTCAGGCTCGGAATGCAAGGGACACTTGGTATCGTTGGGGTTAGCTGGCTATGGCATACGGGGTGGAGTCTCAGTCTTTGAGGAGGCCCTGGGCAGAGCAGGAAATAGGTTCTGCGTAGTCAGACTCAGACAGAGAGAAATGGCTAAAAATGAGAACCACATTTCCTCTTCAAAGATGACATCATGGGATCTGCTGGGGTGGCTATGGTTCAGGAGGTAGATTGGGCTGTTTACCAATCAGAAGGTCAGGTGTGGAAGTAGCAGGCTGCTGAGGCTGCTGCAGCGATGGTAAGTGGCTGAGCTTCTACAATTGGTGAGGGCTGGGTGAACTGAGAATGATTAACTGTTCTTCCATTTGGGTTATGGGTCATAGCCTCCAGTGGAGGCAAACAAATACTGCCAGTAGCAAGGGGCTTTGTGCTTTTATTATTGTTGGGCTCAAATGTGCAGTGTTATCAGAAGTTTTAATATGTATTTAATATCCCTTCATGTTAATATGACAATCTGTAAAATATTTTTAAAATTTGTAAAAAAAAAAAAAATCCTGGTCATGTTTGTCAAAATCTAAAATAGTCTTCACAGTATAACTGTAAACATCCATCAAGCTGTTGAGAGCTGAAATTCTGTGTGTGTGTGTGTGTGAGTGTGTGTGTGTGTGTGTGTGTAAAATAAGCTGGTGAGAAACCCCAGTCATGAGTCACTCTGGGAGTTTCAACAGGCTGTCTTCTGTCTCCTTTTCTGTGCTTCCTATTCATTTTAGCTCCCCTTATTAAATCTGTCTCTCTCTCTCTAACTCGACCGGCTTCGCCCTTGTTTTCCCTCTGGTCCCTCTGGTTCTAATGACAAAACACAGGGGACCAACAGAATAATTAGGTTAATGTTGATTTGCAGTGTCCCCCTATTCTCTTTTTTCTGAGCGCACGCACACACACACACACACACACACACACACACGCACACACACACACACACGAGACAAGATGGGACAGTTCAAGTCTGTGTGCATACTGTACAGATGTTCATCTCCATGGGTTTGTATACATCTCTGTGTGTGTGTGTGTGTGTGTGTGTGTGTCCCTATCTCTATTTCTGTGTCTCTCCAGGGACTAACAGATAGCACCCATTACTGTCAGGCTCATCTGCCCTTAATTGGCTTTGATAAGAGCCTGTCGCCCCTGGAAGGAGGGGCCTTAGATTCAATTAAATCCTGTGATTGGTCCCTTTGAATATTTAATATCCAGGACTAAAAACAGCCAGGGCAACACTTCCTGGAACCTAACTCGGTATGACTGATGTCCTCAGTGTGTTTTTGTGCATTCAGTCTATTTGTATCCATGTATGAACACTATTTATTTGTCTTTCTGTAAATGTGTAATGTGTCATTGTGGTGTGTGTATGTGTGAGAGATATCGCTCTTTATTGTTTTTTTTTGTGTGTGTCTGCATATTTACTTGCATCATCGGTGTGTATGGATTCATGTGTGCTCATTTTAGTTCTGAAATATGTTAAACAAATCTTTCTCTTATATGTTTGTGTACCATTCAGTCTAATGCCAGTCTATATATAAGTGTGTGCACATGGGTATGTGTATGTAAATACACGCACAGACAACCTGCAATCAAATTTTGCTGTGTGTATACGTTCGTCCATTTGTGCGTGTGGCATGCAAGTGTGTTTTTGCATGTGTGTGTCCCAGTTAATCCGGCAGGCTCAAGGGAGAGTGACTGGACCCATCAGAGGCTTTTCTCCTCATCCCGCCAATGCCACAACAGATACACACACACACACACACACACACACTCACACACACACACACACACACCCACACACACTCACGCACACACTCAAAGAATTACATAGACAACTATGTTCAGTCAAATATCAGTAAGACAAGCAAAAGGGAGAGGAAGAGACTGCTCTCGATGGCACTTAATGAAACATTTTAATACTAAAATCAGAGTGGCAGATAAAATAAACACTTGAGCAGAGAGAGAAGAGAGAAAGAGAGAGAGAGGGAAAACATTTGTCCAAAGAGCATCGATACGGTGAGACAAAACAAAGCGACAGAACAACAACAACAACAAAAAAGAAATTGCATAACAAAAGATTTTGAAATGCTGGTTGTCCTCACCTGATGTGTTAATGAGCACAAGATGGGGAAGGTGACAATGTGAGAGATGGCAAAAACCCATAGAGAGAGGAAATGAGTGTGGGAGGGAGAGAAAACACGGTTAAGTAGAGAGTGGGAGCTAAAAAAGAAATGAAGGATGAAAGAAGAGTAGGTGGATATTATACAGGCACACTTTATTGTAAATGTGAAAGGATTTACAGAAAAGGCGACACTGTACGGCAGAAAGGAAGGAAAATGGTAGAAGGGATGGACTGATGAAAGTTACTATCTTATAATGATTATGCTTAAAAGCATCTAAGTTCATCAAAAATATATTTTGCCTGTCACCACTGGATGTACAGCACTGTAAATGTGGGCCAAAATTCCTTCACAATGATGTGACGGATAAAATCATACAGAAAATGATTACTTCAAGCTATTGCTGCTAAGTTGGTTCTAAAATATTGAATTATTGGGTGTACTTAGTTTTCCACACAATGTTTTTCCACTTTTGCTTAGTTTTTATAAAATAAATAATGATACTTTGTAATACTCTGTGATAGGTCAGGATGTATTTACCTTATTTTAAGACCTGGTGAAGACCAGACAATTTTGAGAATGTCCTGATGCATAAAACTTTTGAACTGAAAAAGGGTTTATTTTAATTTTCCTGACCCTTCCTAACAAGCCACAACTTTCTCAGTCTTTTTCTTATTATTTTTCTTTTCTTTTTTTTTAGTTCACAAACACGTTCACAAACTTTAATATTTAGCTCTTGGAGTTTTTCCAGTTTTTCTGAGCACTGCATGGTCTGACCTTGGGATGAATTTGATGGGACAGCCACTCCTGGCAAGTCCAGCAACTGTCTATAACACATGTGAATGATGGACAACAAATTGTTTGGAAATGGCCTTAAAACCCTTCCCAGATTGATGGGCAGCAGGAATCACTTTATTAGGATGACTGTTGATGTCTTTCCTCCTTAGTATTATATTAATTTTAAATTATTAATTAATTTCAGCAGAGAGTCTGCATGCAAATGCCACACAGAAAGGTCCTGGATAGCCAGGAAAACTGAACCAGGAATCTTCTTGCTGCTAAGGAACAGTGCTATTCTTAAAACTTTATATAATCTATAGGTCACATCACATATATTACTCTCATTACAAGAAATCCCACAATGGTACAAGAAGCAAGAGGTACTGGTGCCAAAAGAAATCTGGTACATGATAGAAAGACCCTAGGCCGGCTATTGCTACAGGGCCATCTGTGAGGGACCATTAAAAAGACTGGTACTTATAAAGCGCTTTTCTACTCAAGTTGAACACTCAAAGCACTTTTTTTTACTACAGGCCTCATTCACCCAAACGCATCACAGGGCAGCTCAGGGCTCAGTATTTTGCCCCCGAGGATACTTCAAGGCTCGCAGTTGGATTATAAAATGGGGCGTGCAGGAGGATTAACCATGGCCAAACAACGGCAATCTCAAAATTGGATTTATAAGTCTTTTCTTCACTGCTCATTTCTGCCATGTTAATTATGGATTTTGAGACAACTAGGGGACTCTGGACAGAGTGACTTCTTTCAGATCCACATCCATCGCGGCTGGAGAGGGAGTGCTGTTTTTGGTGAGGCAATGATCCTCTTGAGTGGGTCTCTCCCAATTTAATGGTAGCTATCCTATTTCGTCTCTTATGATTAGATGCAGTCATATATGATTGTGGATTTTGCCCCTGTTGAATTAAGCTAGTAAATATGCTATCTACATTTACAGTCTAAATTGCAAACGTCCCCTTTCTGGATTCTTTGTAAGGGTTAAAAATTTGTATATTAAAATTACTGTAAATTTTCCTGATGATTTTTGCAGACTGTTCTAGCCTATAAACCTAACAGATACTTGTCCAGGACACTAAAGCAAATAACAAGCAAATCACCAAGTGCTCAGATCATTGAGGGAGGGCTGCAGATCTAACACACACATACAACCTTTTCAGGTAAGGGCTTGATTATTTCTGCAAAACATTGCCAAACCACATTTTGAATTTATTCAAACAGCACATTTAAAAAGTGGCGATTAGGAAATGGGCATTCTTCTTCTTCTTCTTCTTCTTTTTTAACAAAAAGAGATTCAATTAAAACCCAATTAGAACCAAAGGACTTATTTGTAATAGGTTTATCATATAAACACACAAGGTTGGGTTTTCTCTGCTTTTGAAATAAAAGCAGGTGGCATTATCAAACCATCCATGTAGATGTCTGCATTTGTCTGTTAGTACAAGTTCCTATTCGGCCATGTCAATATAGCAGAATATGAAATTAAACAGAAGGAGAGTGACAAAAAAGAAAGGAGAGCGTTTTGCTGCCCAGATAGGGCTTTGCATCCAGAAAACTGACAGAAAGCATGAGAGAAAGCAATGGCGATAGAGAGGTACAGAAGAAGGAAGAGAAAAAAAAATGGAAAAGCGGTGCCTGTGTGCAAACGTGTGATAAAGCACCGTTTTGGGAGGGTGCAGAGATACAGAGAGAGAAAAGAGAGAGAGAGGGCGAGAGACAAAGAGAGATAGAGGAACAGTGAATGGACTATTGAAGGCAGGTTTCATTCGGTCTAAACTCTATTTTTTCGCACTGACTGTGCTGTGTTATGATGTGATGTGTGAGCAGAGATTTGCTTTATGAAACACCTCTGCTGACTCGCTATATTGAATTTTACTGTTCTGAATAGCAATAAAGAATATATTTATTGTGCAAACAGCAGCAAGCTGGCTACACACTCAGAGAATCGCTGTGTGTTGAATCAGTATCTCTGCCAATTATTAGGTTATACAATACACACACACACACACACACACTCGGAAAGAGCCCATTGTAGAAACAGTTGTTATTGCGTTATGTACAGGCGTCCGTGTACTTTAGGTATTTGTTTGTAATTTGCTGATTTGCATATCACACACATATTCCTGTTCATCTGTTTTTCTGTCTGCCTGTCCACATGTGCGTGCACGCGCGCGTGTTTGTGAGTGTGTATACATGCAGTAATGCGCTGCTGCTCGGTCGTTTAGCTTGTTGACACTTTGGGGTCAGAGCCATGCAGGGTGAATGGTGTTGGCTGACAGCGTGGAACCTCTTCATTATCCAACCATAATGTTCTCATCGCCGTTGGCTCCTCAGGCCCCCTCCTCACCAACGTCCCCGTGGTAGCACTATACTCAGTCCCATACACACACAAACACACACACGCACACTGCCATCACCTTCACCCTCTGCCATTCTTCTTCTGCTCTTTCCCTATCCATCCTTCCCCTCCTCACCCTGGCTATTTCTCCCCCTGTGCTCCTATTCATCACTGTTGATTCATCCTCTGGCTCCCTCCATGTCGTCTTTATTCCCTCTGTCTTTCTCTCTCTCTCTCTGCATTCTTTTTTTTTTCTGTCTCTCCAGCAGTCTGACCCCATTCCACTGAAGTTATTACTTTTTCATTTTTTCATGCTTCCCCCTACCATCATTTTTACCTTCATTTGCTTTGATTTATTGACTTAACTGATGTGACTTTTTGAGAGAAACTAGATTGGAAAAACAAAACCTGCTTTCAAAAGAATCTAATGATACTTTGCATTCAAATCCTATCATGATGATAAATTGCAGCATTTGGTACAGGGACTGTGTAAAATAGCACACTATAGCCAAAATTTATAACTATCTTCATGAAAGGTCTACTATGTAGAATCTCACAGCTAGATTGCAGATCGCAGTCAACTGAATTCTATTTCAAAAGGAGAGATCATCAAGATGAATTGAACATGATTTATTGATATTCAGAATTCAATTAAGCTATTTGGTGATTAGACTCTGATGGCCCATCATGGCCCAATGGAATCCCTGTGGTAACAGGAATAAGCTCAGGACCCCGCGGAGTCTAGACGATGGTGGTGGTGACAATATGATGGAGGCATAGATGGAGCACATAGTGAGTTGGGTACGACAGGTAAGTGGTGAGATTTAAAGCACAAAGAGTGGAGGCTGAATGGCTAGAAGAAGACAGGCAGAAAGCTGATTGGACCGGAGCAATGAGTGAAGTCAATGTAAACGTTCCTTAAAACTACATTTTCTACAACAACCATGAGGCTATCCTCTACTTACAAAAAGCAATTCAATGATTCAGTTGCTCATACAGCTACTATAGATATGGTTATGTGGTAAATTCCATTGTGGGGAAATTCAGCACTGTTGTTTGTTAGCTGTTAATAATAACGTTTAATAAAGTTAGTTAAGTATTGTAACCTTAGTTATGTCCCTTACCATTACAATAGTTTGGCAGAAGGTATGAGTAGTGGAAATAACCCCATTATAAGGCAAAACAAAGTCTGCAGTGAAAGAAAGTCTTGTTTTTCCACAAGTTTGAACATTTTTGTTATCATCCAGGATAAAGTAAGAACAAAAATCAGTAACAGATGATTTACAGCTGTGGGCTTTTCAGTCTTTCCTGACTCTGGACACTTGCACACTTCCTAAAACAAAGGAAATCAACCAATTGTTGACAATAAATCATTAAGTTGATCTTGAAAAAATTAGTGGATGTAAGCATGACCCCACTCTACACCCCCTAAAAATTGTTATCAGAATTAATTCAAAACCTTTTGAGCTATCATGTTTTTTTGTGCCCACAGTGCCTTTCATGACAGTGGAGGGACAGAGGAAACGAGGGGAAGATACACAGGCAAATTGGCAACAGGCCAGGACTCGAACCTGCACCGCCTGCACCACAACACTGCACATATATATATATATATATATATATATATATAAATTTTGGCCTACATCATAAAATGTGTTGGAAAATAAATAAATAAATAAATAAATAAGTAAATAAAATTTTGTAGACTGTGCTACTGAGCTT
>VUQK01039188.1:0-12851 GCA_015106715.1 Bujurquina vittata
ACTCTTTGGAAGGTGTGTGTCCCGTTACATCTGGCGTAAAGGAACACTGCATTTCAGAAAAAGAACATCATACCAACAGTAAAATATGGTGGTGGTAGTGTGATGGTCTGGGGCTGTTTTGCTGCGTCAGGACCTGGACGACTTGCTGTGATAAATGGAACTATGAATTCTGCTGTCTACCAAGAGATCCTGAAAGAGAATGTCAGACCATCTGTTCGTGTACTCAAGCTGAAACGTACTTGGGTTCTGCAGCAGGACAATGATCCTAAACACACCAGCAAGTCCACCACTGAATGGCTGAAGAAAAACAAAATGAAGACTTTGGAGTGGCCTAGCCAAAGTCCTGACCTGAATCCTATTGAGATGTTGTGGTATGACCTTAAAAAGGCCGTTCATGCTCCAAAACCCTCTAATGTAACTGAATTAGGACAATTCTGCAAAGATGAGTGGGCCAAAATTCCTCCAGAACGCTGTAAAAGCCTCATTGCAAGTTATCGCAAACGCTTGGTTGCAGTTGTTGCTGCTAAGGGTGGCCCAACCCGTTATTAGGTTTAGGGGGCAATCACTTTTTCACACAGGGCCATGGTGGTTTGGATTTTTTTTCACCTTTACTAATAAATACCTTCATCTACAACTTGCATTTTGTGTTTACTTGTGTTGTCCTTGACTATTGTTTAAATTGGTTTGATGTTCCGAAACACTTAAGTGTGACAAACATGCAAAAAAACAGGAAATGAGGAAGGGGGCAAACACTTTTTCACACCACTGTATGCTCAGAAATGATTAAACCTCTGTCTCCATTATCAGATATACTTTTCAAAGACATAGATTCATGTAGTAAATTTTAGTTAGTGGTCTAAGATGTTTCAGTCACAACATTAGGAACAAACCTGCACGCCAGTCTGAAAGCCACTCGCCTAATCAGTCATAGAGTGAAAGAAATGTGGCGCCCTAACTTGAGCTAACTGCAAATGTGGGATCCCATTCTTGGATAAGTTAGTTTAAGTGGTAAGACAGGCATTAAATAATGTATTTGTAGTCTGCCTAACATAGAACTTAATCTCAGCCTTCACCAACAAAATGCACTCTCTTACTCGCAGTTCTGCCCCTTAATGCATCTGACACAAGTGTATCTAAAACTGCATAATGACTCATTTAACCGCCACAGATACGACGCTCACCTCCTGGTCTTATTCCTCATGGGCATCCGTATGTATTTGATTAAAGTTTCACCTAAGATGTCAACATGAGAAAATTTAAAGAAGTGTTTTATTTTAAGTTATTCACCTTGGACTTAAGTACATTAAAAAACAGAGAGAGAGATTTTAATCAAACTTGATATGACTCAGCTCAAAGTGCAGAGCAGAGGTGTGTGGCTTCAGGCGTGCTTGAGAGAGGTGAATGACCTTTAATATTTATCTCTTTCTGCCCAGAAACACTTTGGTGCAGGAAGCTGTTGCTCTGATGTCTGATTTCTTTTGCAAAGAGGTCCTTTGTGAGTGAAGTGCTTATCAGCGCACAACTTCTGGAGAGCCAGCGCTGACGTTTCTGGTATAGTTTAAGTGCAATTTCAGCTACGATGTGTCTGCATAGCACTCACTGCTTTCTAATCGTGCATTAAAGCAACGGCAATAAACAATGTGAGTGAGAAACCCGGCTGCCAGGGAGCATATTTAATAATCTGACTCTACCGACATCACACAGTATTTGCATTCACTGAGCTTGCGTGCCATGAATTCATTTGTCCAAACAAAGGCTATTCAAGTTTTCTGTCATTAATCTGAGTCTCGCTTCTTGGACCAGACTTCAAGTGCTGATTATTGTTCCTTTCCTTTGTTCAGATTGGCTTTGAGTAACTGTTTGAGGCACTTTTGCTAATAGGCACGAGAGTGTATAATAAACTAATTTGCAGCAAATCAGTTGTGTTGCTCCATGAATCATCCCTTATTAATCAGTGAACGCTTTTATGTTCAGGCAAATAACAGGAAATTATTTTTTAATGCTCATTTGACATTTTCACACAAAGACGCATTGAGAGAGAAAATAAAGGCTTTTAATTTATCCTGAAACGCCGGTTTGTGTTCCTAACGCGTATCCTGACTAGAACAGCTGAAAGAGTCACAGGCCAGCGTGGCCCACCCCACCTCCCCACCTCTCCAATGCCACTGAGCTCCAGTGTGTTGCTTTGCATCCTGTTTACACCCCTGTAAACAGGAGATACTGACACATTTGGCACACACACAGCCTCAAATTATCCACTGGAGCGCACACCCTCGTAAACAAACTCAGGGTTTTAGTTATCTGAAATATAAACGATATACACAACTATTACGCAATGCGGATGCACATGGAGGAAATACAGAGACACCATTAATGTCCAGATAGTTTGGTTTTGCTACACTGTAGTTTGAAAGGTTGTGTCTGTGCTGGAATAATGTTTACAGCTTATGTGTTGGTCTGAAAAACCTTTTCCAGCATTTTCAAACACCCAAAGTCTTTTTGATTGTGTGTTGTGTATGGTGAGGTTTGTGCTTCCAGAATGCTTATTAGTACTGAAAAGTGAACTTTGAATAAAGAAATAGATATATTTATTGAAATATGTATTGTGCATAATGTGTATTTCAACCTTATGACCAGATTCACCCACGTTTAAACAGAGAAGGGTCTCTCAGAGGGAAAGCACGGACATTTTGCTACCATGGACCAGAGTTGCTCTTCAGAAAGAAAGAAAGAAAATGAAGTACAGTAGAGAAATGTGTTCAGGGTTACTGTCTTGATGGGGGAGCAGGAACAGCCCTTGAATCTAAAATTCCCAATTATCTTCTGACAGCGAGTCTGGGTGCTTTAACCAAGCATGTTCGCTTGTCAGCACAATACATTTATTAAGAACTATTGCTAAAAAAAAGAAAAGAAATCAAAGGCAGTCATTTTCTTCCAAATGTTAAATGATAAAAGGTTGATTTAGTGCAAAATCATTTTCCATCTGTGTGCTTTAATGACACACACACTTCAAGAACCCTCCCTGAACAGCTCGTTCAGAGCTCTCTAACCTTGGATTCAATCTGCTCCCACTGAACACTTCTAAAGCTGCAGATGGATGGTAATAGAAGCACCGTCAGCCAGGCGCACTGGCTGTAACTACCCACATATCATTTGAAAAGTAGAGAAGGGAACAAGATAAAAGCAGAACTGTGTTCAGTGGAAGTGTTACAAAGATGTCAGGTTGCATTTGTTTTGAATATACAGACCGAATTACATCACTGATACACAAATAAACACACAGTCCTGTGACAAATTATTCAGCAGCTTGTAGAATCGCCTTTAGCAGCAATCATCCTTTTCTGGATGACTTTATCAGTCTCTCACATGGTTGTGAAGGAAATTTGGCTTCTTCTTTCTAATGTCGCTTCAGTTCATTGAGGTTTGCAGGTGTTTGATTATGCACAGGTCCCGCTACAGCCTTTCAGTCAGGTTGAGGTCTGGACTTTGGACCATTGTAACACCTCGATTCACCTGGAGGAGTATACCTTACAAAATAAGGTTGTGAACCACTGCAGCAGGACAGACGCTGCTCTCAGCAGCTGCACCTTGGGTGAAATATGTGATATTTGAAAATGTTTCCTTTTACTCCTTCTTCTGTTTCCAGCCTAATTATATTTCAGTCAACAAAATGTCATGCCTTTATGGCAGCGCTCCAGTTTTGGCATCTTTGTGATCCACATGCATATACGATGCAACGCCTTTGACTTTTCCGGTGCCGTCTCAGAAGGAAAATCAGTTGCTGAAGTGGCAATAGTTTGCGTTTTCAGTTTTTCCACTTTACAGCTCTGCAGTCAGATTCATAGCAGCTAAACGCCACAGCGATCTTTTCCTGTCTGCACTTTTTGAGGTGTAAGACGTGAAAAAGTGTTCAGACTTTAGAGAGGCAGAGTGAGAGCTTCAGTCACAGATGCAGGCATGAAAGAAGAAAGAGACAGATTTACTGGTGTTTTTCTGCTGCAGCGCTTCTCAGTTGTGAGCTACAGAGGAGAGGGATTTCAGTGTCTAATGGTTGAGAGGTTCTTTTATTTTATTATGATCACTTGTTACGATGCACTATTTTTTTATATACTTTGTTGTTTTAACTTTTACTGCAATTATTTTCTCATTATTAAATTAGAACATGCAATGCAAGTTGTGACATGCAGCCATGAAATCCCAGAGTCCCATCAGCATTAGCAGGTCAGCACCTTATTCCAGTAGAAATAAATGTAAACCTTGTAATGTTTAATAGTTATTCACAGTGTGTCAGAAAACTACTACTTTTTTAGGCTGCAGTTTGTGGTGTTGGGGTTAAACTGCGTGGTATTTGTGTTGGGTATTGTACAGAAAATATTATTAGGTGGAGAAGGGCTTTTTGCAATACAGATCACCCCAGATTCATTAGCCCAAACATCCATCCACCCTTTCAGTTCAGAATTTCGTTTAGAATCACTACCTAAAATGGACTAAAACACTTCAGAGCACTGGAAAACACAGAGAGGGAAGCGATGACAGTCCTTTTGTGTGTATTTTAAAAAAAATGGAATAAAAAGACCATAAAAAGGGGTGATTAGCACATGATAGATTCAAAATGTATTTGACGATGAATGCAGTGGACTCTGTCTTTAGAAACCCTTTTAAACGCTCCAGGCTCACAATACTTACAGTATTCATTTTATTTCTCATACATGATGCCAGTTCATTATTCACGGTTCCACTGCATGGCTAATCTCATAGCTGTGATAAGAAATATGTAATCATTTTGCCATTTATTTAGTGTCTTTTTGTTATACAGTAGCTTGGCAGTTCACCCTTTGTTGTGTGGCGGCCCTGAAAAGAACAAGCAGAAGAAAATGGATGGATGGATGGATGGATTTAAAGACTGGGCCAGATTGTTGTGCTTAGTTGGAATAATTGGGCTGTTTTCTTGTCTTTTACTTATTGTAAACTTGTGCACTAACCTTGGACTCATCTCCCTCCCTGTTCCCCTCCTGGTGCACCTTGGCTGCTCGACCCCTGCTGCAAGATGCTATTGAAGCTCTGGATTGGGACTCTTCTGAAGAGAGACTCTTACCTGAGAATACTGACCTGCCCAGGAGTCATTTTTTGGCTCCCCTCCAAAGAAAATAGACTCTTACCTGAAGTACTTGCCTGCCTCCCCACTCTCCATAACCCTCACAGTAATACTTACCCATCAGGCCTCCCTCCTTGCCCTCCTACTAGCATTGTTTACCTGCTCATTCATTAATTATACCTCTCTAGTGAAACCTGTGATGTTTGTCTGGGTATGCTTCTGGGTGCACCTGTTCTGGTTCATTATGGCACTTTTATCAACTGCTGCCCAGGAGGGGAGCTGTTAATTCTGTGAGCCCACCATCAGTGTTCTTTTTCCAGCTCTGGACCTTGGACAGAACTGGTAATACTGTGGCTTTATTTCATGCCACATTTAAGGGATGAAAGCACTTTAAAGACTTTTGGTGGTGGGGGTTAGAAGAGAAAGTACACAATGAGGGGGAGAGCTGTTCAAAGATCTTAATGGGCCTTACTTTAAACAGCTTCCCGAAATGTTCTGATGTCTTTGAAAACATGATTTTATAATGTCCTCTCAAGGGCTTTAGGTAAAGAGGTGTTTATCTGAGTGGATTTGACATATAGATTGAACACTGCCAGGCCGAGTCTTAGTGCAAAACAATGACTGAGTTAGCTGATATAACCAGAACTCAATTTAAAAAGCTGATATGAGTGATTTTAATTTCAGATGTTTAGATTCATATCCATCATGCAGTAGAATCAGGAAGGTGTCTGACTCACTCTGAATTTATTTTGCAGCATAAAAAAAGTAAAAACACAGTGTCATAAAGAAGAAGTCCCCCTGCATCAGAAATCAATGGCCGACAGGAGTTGCACCCAGTGCGGTTTTCTGCTGCTGCAGCCCATTCTCTTCAAGGTTTGATTTGTTGTGCGTTCAGAGACGCTCTTCTGCGCGCCTTGGTTGTAACGAGTAGTTATTTGAGTTATTGCCTTCTTATCAGCTCAAAGCTGTCTGGCCATTCTCCTCTGACCTCGAGCATCAACAAGGCATTTTCACCCAGAGCGCTGCTGCTCATTTTCTCTTTTTTGGATCATTCTCTTTAAATCCTAGAGATGGTTGAGTGGGAATCATTCCAGTAAATCAGCAGCTTTTGCAATACCCAGACCAGCCCATCTGGCACCAACAACCATGCCATGTTCAAAGTCACCCTTTTCCCCCATTCTGATGCTCAGTCTGAACTTCAGCAGGTCACCTTGACCATGTCTACATGCTTAAATTATTTGAGTTGCTGTCATGTGATTATGACATTAAGGAGCAGTTGAACAGGTGTATGTAAAGTAAACCCCACTTGGTTAAAAATGCTTTAATTTCAATTCTGGTTTTCTTTTGATGGACGGTCAAAACCTCTTGCATACATTTTTTTCCATGCTCCACTCATCTAATAAACTGCTTCTCTCTATTATTGAAAGCATACTGTTTATGTAGTGTACGTAGTATATAATCTTTTTCAGACCATTCTCTATACAATGCTCCCTTTAGGGATCACCACATCGGATCATCTGCCTCCTTCTCACTCCATCCCTATAGCATCCTCTTCTGTCACCCCACCTCTGCATGTCCTCCTTCACTACTACAGAATTTAAAAAAGAAACCCCAACGAGCAAACTTGAGAAGGAACAAACCCGATTAAGCAAATTTCAAGCAGAGGAAGTTCAACATAATGAGCGAGGAATTACTCATAACAGCAATAAGGAATTCATCAGGGATTTATCCACAATCTCACCAAGCTATTAACTATACTCTCCTGACCAATCAACAATTCACTCTTTCCCAGCAAACCTGAAACTGATGATAATGAGGGTGTAGTGGTGGGCTTTACTTTTTTCATAAAGTGGTTCAAGATTTCCATCACCAACAGTAACTCAGAGTCCTTTATTATGTCTAATGCATATTAAGGAAAAATTCAACTATTGGACACCTTAAGGTGGATTTACACCATGTTGATGTTCAGATTAATGAGTACCGGTACATAGTCACCATTATTACATCATTGCATCATTACATGGAGTTCTTGTTGGTTAGACAACACTCGTCTCTCTCAATTCGACCTTCATTTTCATCTTTACAGTTTCGTCACTGTTACGTATTCAGCTTCTTGTCTTTTATTTCATCAGTGGACACATTAGGAACAGTAAGACGATTTGCATGGCACACGCCTCTGTGACATCCATGTTTGTGCCAATCTCAAACATCCTTTCACTTTATTTTCACCTCCAAAGCACCGACTCGTTTCTCCCGTGTTGCAAAACACATTTCTATCAAGTTGCTTCCTCACATGCAAGGCGACTTAAAAAACTGACAACTGCACAGTGATTTAGGGCATAATCATACTAGCAGTGTGGGTGATCCTACATCCTACATCCCACTGTTCATCGTGACGTGAGACAGGCTTGAAATGTCACTAAATTCACAGTCGGGGGTGGGGGGGTTGAGATCCCACCAGGGTGAGACACATTAGGCTAGAAATGCAAAGTGCAATCTTTCATGCTGTAGAGCGCAACATTTTCAAAATATCCAATATAAGCTGCCAATAGATATCTTTTTTTTGTGTGTGAGAAAGATGACACAATGTCAGTCATAGCCATGACACATAAAGGACAAAAGAGAGAAAGCAATGTTTTGCAGTGAAATTCATCCACAGCAAAAAGTGAAAGAAAAGCTTTTGTGTTCAACTCCTATTTATAAAATGATCCAAGGCTAGACTTTCAATTAAGTTCACAGACTTTTTACTTTGAAAAATGGGGTTTGGATTATTATTTATCTTTGTTATTGTGAACAAATCCGATGAAAAGACCAAAAGTAACAATGAATTGATCTTAATAATGGTCAGCTGTGTAGCCAAACCCCCAAATTTCTTACAGCCACAGAGCCTCAGAGTTATTCAAAAACTAAACTGTTACAGTTTTAGTTACATCTGCTCTATTATTCTTTAATTACCTTTGACAGAAGAACTGTATTTTATTTCAAATCAGTGCATCATCTGGCTGCTTTTAAGCCAGTCCCATAGTTCATCTCAAGATTTTGCATTTAGTGACAACCATCAGCACCAGTGCAGTCGTTATAAAGAGAGACTTGAATTTGTCTTTATCTTTATTGGGGTGACTGTGGCTCAGGAGGTTTACCAATAAGGCGGTTGGTGGTTCACTTCCTGGCTTCTCAAGTCTGCATGTCGAAACGTCCTTGAGCAAGATACTGAGCCCTGAATTTACTCTGATGCATCGATTGGAGTGTGAATATATTTGTGAATGTTAAGTACACAGAAAAAAGTGCTTGTATGAATGATAAATGGGCTGGTTCTTATATAGTGCTTTTCTACTCAAGCACTCAAAGTCATTTATACAACACATTCGTCCATTCACACAAGCACTTTTTCTCTGTACTTCCACAGCTAAGTGCTTTCTATCTAGCATTCACACGTGGATGAAACCATCGGAACTCAGTATTCAATATATTGCCCAAGGATACTTTGGCATGCAGACAGGAGCAGCCAGAGGTTGAACCACCAACTTTCTGAATCGTAGATGACCTGCTCTACCTCCTGGACTACAGCCACCCCAAAAAAGAAAGAAAGAGCACTCAGAATAGGGAAGAAAGATGATTGAAGTGACTTTGAACATGACATAGTTGTTGGTTGTTGGTGCTATGGGCTGATCTGCGAATTTCTGAAACTGCTGATCTATTGAGATTTTTCACATAATCATCAATAGGGTTTCCAGAGAATGGTCCAAAAAAGAGAAAATATCCAGTGAGCAGCAGTTCCCTGGGTGAAATCGCCTTGTTAATGGCAAAGATCAGGGGAGCCTGGCCAGATTGCTTCATTTGGATATAAAGGCAACAGGAACTTAAATAACCACTTGTTACAAACAAGATATGCAGAAGAGCACCTCTGAACACACTGTGTGTTACATCTTGAAGCAGATTGGCTACAGAAGCCACACTGGGTGGCACTCAGTGTGGAGCAGGAAAAAACATTGAGGCTACAATTTGCATGGGCTCACAAACACTAGACAGTAGAAGATTGGGAAAAATGTTGCCTGGTCTGATGAGTCTCGATTCTTGCTGTGAAATTTGGATGGCAGGGTCAGAATTTGACATGAACAACATGAAAGTATGGATTGATCTTGCCTTGTATCAATGACTCAGGTGGTCTGAGGGAATACTGGACTGCTCAGAACGGTCCAATATCATATTTTTGTTTTCAGGAGGAACCTATAGGAGGCCAGAGATCAGGTGGATAACTGGAAAGTGTGGAGAGAGAGATTAAATGAAGGTCCTTTTGTTGAGAAAACTTCAATCATATATTCACATTTGCTTTCTGGGCAGGATGTTCAGTGGGGAACCAATGACACGGGTAGTCACGGCTAAGTTTATTTCTGGCCACAATCAAAGTTGGCCAGCTGGCACCCTGTGGAGGGCTGTTGTGTCGGGAGGCTCGTCACAGGCTGTGTAAAGAAGGGCTCCCCACTCTCTCTGTTGCACTCATACAGCCACCAATTAGAGTAAAAGCTCTGTGGATCTTCCCTATTTCACCTTGTGAATGTGACATTTGGAGATATAATGGTGTTTGAAAAGCAGCCAGTAACCTCTGAAATCCATCTGTGGTGTGACAGAGTAAATTAATCTCAAGCAGACAATGACTCAGCCTTCTCAGGTGCCTTCTGCTTGGTGATTCAACAACCTGAGATATCAACAATAAATTTTAAGAACATGAACTTGTTCAGAAAAAAAAAAAAAAGAAATCACAAAAGCACCAGTCACTGCTTGGTGATCAAGAGATTTAAGATTTTCCACCTCATGGCTGCAGTTCTTACTCATGAATGTGCTGTGCCATTTGGTCGTCTCCTGTAGAGTCTGAACTGTGATACAATTGTCAGTAATTTGAAACTGAAGCATTTATTGAAGATTTTCTCAAATGAGAAAACAGA
This sequence comes from Bujurquina vittata, assembly GCA_015106715.1. NCBI lineage: Eukaryota > Metazoa > Chordata > Actinopteri > Cichliformes > Cichlidae > Bujurquina > Bujurquina vittata. Next base: position 10,039 of record VUQK01039188.1, read on the forward strand.
TTGACATAATTGGGAAGTAAAATTGTATTACTTGTGTGACATGCCCAAAATAAAATATATTTTTGCAGCCACCTTTTCCCTGCTTTGAATATTTATTTGTTTTCCTTCAGTGCAGTTGTCTGACCCTCCTTGATCTGTGGGTCTTTAATTGACTCTGGTGCAGTGTGACTGAATCAGCATAAAGGCTAATTGACACTCTCAGCTCTAATTCAGTGGGAGGTTTTCTCTCCTGAGAGCTTCTAAGATGAGTAATATTAGTATGAGCTTGTATTACTTCCGTCCACTGTGAAACATGACCAGAGGTAAAGGCCCATATTAGTGTTTCTTGTTTTATTGGAAATCACTGGTGTAATCTACACTGCCAGTGGATCCACTTCAGAAAATAGCAGGCTGCAATAGAACGAGGAGCAATATTTTGGGATTTTACAAACATTTCTGGTTACTAGTCTTTGTGCAGAATTTTATTTTTGATTACTCACCTCCATGGTTTATATTAACTGACTTTTGCATCATTTGCAGAACATCTTTACAAAAACATTACATGACTTATAACTCAGTGGGGATCATATTTCCACCCACCTTAGAATTTAAATGCTATATTAACTCTCATTTGTACTCTGTTTTCTACCAGCTCCTGTGGGACATTTCTGGCTATTTAGATGCTAAATGCAAAACGGGCACTGCTTCCAGATCAAAGTATTGATAAGCACCTAGACAAGCAGTGGCGATATAGCTGACGTTTTCAAACTTCCCTCTAATAATGAAGCTGATGGTGTTGGATGAGTAGTTGCTGTGTGTTTATATATTTGTGTTTATATAACAGCCTCTCTTGTCTTGGCTGAGAGAATCGAATGTTCAAAAACGTAGACTCGCTTTTCTAAATTTAATGCAGTTTCAAATTAGTTTTACATAGCATACTTTAACCAACCCGAGATGCTACGTACAGTAAGTGGCAAAATCTGTAATTCCTCTAGTGACCACTTGAGGCTGGTGACAAAAGAGAGTCAATCCCCATAAGCCATGTTAAAATGGCCAACGTTACGGTATTTAAAAGTATGTTTACAAAAAAGGTTTTGGGCTACTTCATAACTCTGAATGGGGTGAATTTTTGTTGTAACTAATCTACCTGGATAATTGATTTAGGGAAGTGGACACCTAGATTGACAGGTGTCGTGGCAAAAGCAGCTGGATGCTGTGCCTCATCCACTACTTCGAGTCTTCAAACCAACCTCCTCACTGAGTGTGCTGTTGGAGCATTTAATGGATCATGTGACTAAGTGTGGTACGGACCATTAGAGAAACACACGCATCACATCAGAAGATAAATTCCTCTTGGTCTTGTGCAGTGATGTCAGCTATGACATCACCAGTACTGTGAAAGTCAGAGAATGGTGGGCAGGACCCTTCACAAAATCCTGGCCTGCATAGAGGCTCAGAACAAAGAAACAATAGTAAGAATGAAGAAACAGCATTTAGATAGTGATGGGCAAATGTTTAAAAAAATGGGTTCATCACTTAAAGCTCCAGCCAGAACAACCTCTCCTGGAGAAGTGCCAGGCTGAAGTCAAAGCAGGCAGCTACTTGGTGGACACGACGCTTTTAATTACATGCACACACACGCACGTGCACACATCCACCTCAATGAGCTACCTTTGTAGAAAAGATCTTTTGTACTAAAGCATCTTTGCATTCTTTGAGGCACACACATCATCATGATATCATGTTCTAGTCACAAATAAAGACTGATGAACGTGTGCATTGTCTTATTGAGGGGAGAGTGCTGGGAAAACATGGCATAAATTGAGTGTGCATGTGTAACTATGGCAGGGCATGATTTTGTGGGATGGGGAACACTCAAAGACTTTTATTGAGGTACATTATTTTTTCATCTGTTTTTGGATTGTACTGGTTTCTTCCTTTTTTTCTTTTTTCCTTTCTTGCAACAGGATAAAGTGGTGTCAGTGAATCACCTGATTGCACTACGAACCAGTCAAGTGACACATTTGGGGAATGAAGCACTGGTTCCTTCAGACGTCCTATTCCAAGTGATTTATTTTCCCTCACTCCAAAGCGAGCTTCGAAGCAGTGCTTCTGTGGAATTGCAGGTTCACGTATTTAAGAGCACGTGCAGCATACACATACACTCAGTACATTTTAATAGGTACACCTGTCTAGTTTTGGGTTGGACCTCTTTTGTACTTAGAGCTGCCTTTATTCTCTTTGGCAAAGATTCAACAAGTTGCTGGAAAAAATCCTCAGAGAATTTGGTCCACAAGGACATCATAGCATCACACATTTGCTGCAGATTGTCGGCTGCACATGCTGTGAATCTCGTGTTCCACCAAATTCTAAAGGTGCTCTATTGGACTGAGATCTGATGTCTGTGGAGGCCATTTGGGTACAGTGAACTCGTTGTCATGTTTGAGAATCGAGTTTGAGTGGACTTGTGCTTTGTGACATGTGGTGTTATGCTGCCATCAGCAGATGGGTACATTGTGGTCATAAAGGGATGGACACGGCTAGCAACAGTACTCAGGTAGCTGTGGTGTTTAAATGATGCTGAACTGGAAGGAGTCCAAAGTGTGCCAAGAGAATATCCCCTGCACCATTACACCAAAAAAAGGTGTCTGAATGTCTGGAGTTTTCAGTCAAAACAAATCTCTCACCACCATAAACATTAATAACAAAATTCTATATGAAGTGGAAATAAGAGTAATTTATGATCAGTCGACCCCCCCACTCTCTCTCTCTCTCTCTCTCTCTCTCTCTCTCTCTCTCTCTCTCTCACACACACACACACACACACACACACA
>VUQK01039190.1:0-13972 GCA_015106715.1 Bujurquina vittata
TTTTTTTTTTTTTTTTTACTGCAGGGGGAAATTAGCTAGTAGCTAAATCTGGGATCCTTTTGTGTGATGCATTTTGTACACAGTCCCTGAAAGAAACAAACAGATCTAAACCAAAGTCTTTCTACAAGGCAGTCCCTCTGAGGCAGTCAGTCATCTCTCCACAAGTTATTTTGTAGCATAATCTAAATTTGATCTGATATCTAACTTTGCACCAAAATAAGATTTTTACAAAGCTCAATTTCCCCAAGATTGCTCCCCATGCATGCGAATCCGTGTGCAAATGTTAGCTAAAAAAGCACTTTAGGTGTTAAAAAAAAATAAAGTGCTTGTGTGAATTGGTGAATGCAGGACGTGTTGTATAAAGCACTTTGAGTGCTCAAGTAGAGTGGAAAAGTGTTTCAGAACTAGTCCATTTACTATACACTGTGTCCAGCTGACATTTTCATTGTGAATTTAACAGCCACATCTATAAGGAGAAAAAAAAGCTCAGTCTGCTTGTATCTGCCAGTGAGATGTGATCCCAGAGGTGAAAGTCATGACAGTTAAGGGCCACAAACAGCAGGAGCAGCTGAATTAGTGTGCAGGCTTTTCTGCTCTGTGCTGAAACTAATTATGAAATCATATGTCCAGGCCCTGTTTTTTTGACAGTTCATGGCTGAGTGGGACAACCTATTTTTTTGAACTATGCATATGACAGCCTTGCACAGCGAGTCCTAAACAAAATATGACATTTCAATCAAGTTTTAATCTTCCTGCATTTTGCAGAAATAGAAAATTGATTCCGATTATATGTATTAGCCATACTGCCCGGTTCTGGGCTAGACCTTTGATAGGAACCAAACAACATTATGTGACATATTATTCCACACGGAGCAAACAGAAACATTCACAACTCATGACTGTAAAAATAAAAAAAATAAGCTGGATGAAAACTTCAGGCACTTTCACTTTTCATTTGACTGACGGCTGATTAATGTTGAAGGGCTTGTTGGTCCACTGCATGCGTCTATATAAACTTTCACATGTGTGTGTGAGTCACAGTAATCCATTAATGCAAGCTTGCTAACTTTAAAGTATACATTTACCATCTTTATTTATAAAGTACTCCTGCATCACCATAACAGACAATCATTTGATCACAAAAACATGCACACACTGCACAGTTTTTCATGTACTCCAGTCACGTAGAGTCAAGACATGACCTGTCAATCACAGAGTCCATACATCCAGCAGGGTTTCTAATTGCCTAAAATCAATCTGAAGCAAGTCGACTTGGGCTTCAGCTCTAATCCTTGCTCATCCTCATCACTGCAGACATCAAGGGCTTCAGACTGGCCGCGTTCAAACTGCATGCGACAGCTCGGCCTCATCCGCACCCATTCGATCTAATAACCTTCAACTCCTCCACTTCAGCCCATCAGCGCAGCATGTTTTACCTTGGAGATCAAATACCGTGTGCTCCTTCTCCCTCTGGAGTATTCAAATTAAGCCGCTTCAAAGACGGCCCAGACCCGCTGCTGCGATACAAAGACTTGTTACAGTAATTTTTTCAAAGTGGTAGCTTCTGCGAAAAGGCTCCAAACTCTGCCTTGTTCGTCTGAGACTGCATTCACTGGAACTCTGCCGCAGCATCTCTGCTGCGGGACATTTGAAAAACTTGACGTCTGCTGGAGCCAAAGAGCAGCTCGGAGACGTATGAAAATGCGAATCAAAGTCCTCTGCAAAAATGCTTGATCACACATGAATGTCTTGTGAAGGAGGCAGAGAAGAAGTAGCAAAATGTAACTGAACAAGAAAAAGTATCCGAATAGTAATTTCATGCAGGAGCCAAATAGCACATCAATGAATAGCAAAGTTATGCCTGACATTACTGTGATGCTTTTGCCAAGTGAGTACAGATTTGAACCAAAGCTAAAACATGACTGACTTTAATCAATCGCTCTTTTTAAAACATTTTCGTGGTTGATACCAGACACCCTGCTTCCCCGGGCATTCTACATTTTAATTCCAATACTACAGTGAGTACACATTGTGCACTGTCCAATAGAACAGCCATGGTTTAAACAATAACCTGCCTTTCTATTGGTAACTATATATTAGCAGACACAATGCATCATGAGGGGGCATCCATACATGCAGACTGACAGATGCTAAACCTAGGCTTACAAAGAACTTATGATCATTGCTCGATCAAAACCACTGACAAAGATATAATAATTATATTATATAATCCAAAAAGTAGCGGTGAATTATGTTTTTGACTTCATAGGATGTAAAGGAATAATGACAGTGTCAAAAGACAATAAGTTATAACCTTTAAGTGGGCCTTTAAACTGTATAATCCCAACAAAACCAAGTGCCAACCTCCAGGGCTGGAAAGTAAAGTTAGCACTGAAGGACCAAAAAGCTACAGTTCCTCTAGCAAACACTGGAGATCTGCTCCAAAGAGAGTCAATTCCCATAACCGTATTAAAGTTTAGAGCCTGGTACAAGAGTTTGGGGCTCTGTGGATAGTTTGCGTCTTCATAACGACTGCATAGTGGGAGCATTTTTTTTTCCTAACTCATCCATATGTATACTTGTAAGGCTTAAAGTTACAGACATAATGGCTCTGATTGACAGATGTGCTGGAGAGCTTTGGCCAATAGGCATCCACAAAGCATCAGCTCCAACTCAAGTCAAGTCTCCATCATGTTTGTGCTGTTAGTGCATTTTGAAGCAGTTTTAGTGGGATTACCTGGAAAATAACAGGAACTGATGTGTTGTACAGACAAGAACTTTATGCTTCAATTTTGGTGCGTGGAATTCTAGCTTTTTCTTAATCTGCCAATCCGCACTGATTAGCACGTGTGTGTGTGTATCTGTCGAGTTGCACAAAAAATACTTTCCAAATGCTGCTTATTTTTTGACTTGAGAATGTAAAGTTATTGTGTTCAGCTACAACTGCAGGACGCTTTCAAATAATTACATGCCTGAGTTTTATTTACTACAAAAATGATCAGATGGTGGTCTGGAAAAAAAAAACTTGAAACTAAGATTACAGGCTACTGCTGCGTTTGGGTTACATGTATCATTTGGGCAAGAATGTCATCCATCAAAATTTAAAGCAATCAACACCGTGTCTTACCTTTTACTCCCTTTCAGTCTTTTTTCAGATCGCATCAGTTACTTTCTTAACATCCCAAACTGACAAATCTGATTCCTTGATATGCCCAAAAAAAATGTCAAATGCCAACAGCAAGAGAAAGGTGTTACTGCACAGAGCACTAAACACACTGCAGCTCTCATATGTGAAATGGTGACCAAATGACACACCAGCAGTGTGTTTGTGTGGTGACCTGCTTCTTGAGTGGGAGTGTTGGTGAGAGGAGGGGTGACAACAGTTGCAGAGGTTATTTTAGGACTAACCTCATTCACTCTCCTTAACACACACACACACACACACACACACACCCTTTCCTCACCTGCACTACAACAGCTGCTAATTGTGACAGTTATGAAGAGAGGGGAGGACAGGAAGACAGAGAGAAAGAGGGACAAGTGAAGCTTAAGGTAATTTCCTGCTTTAAAAATATGTTTCATCATTAAAATAATAATAAATGTACGACTGGAGCTTTTATGTTGAGCTGTTTCATTAGTTCTGTTTAAAGTTAAAATGTGCTTCAATAACAGCGACAGAAAGAAAACCCAAAGCTAATGGTGGTGGGCAGGGGTCAGCCCCCCCGCCCTCCCAAAGGAGCATTATACTTTTTCAATCAAAACTTTATTTTATTTATTTATTTTTTACACTGAAAGGGGAGTTGTGTTCAGAATTTGGGCTAAAATCCAATGTTGTTTCAAACTCAAGGCTCACAATCACCCTGGTTTCCCACTGATCGTAGCTTCCTCCCTCTACCTGCACACCCCAACCTAAAACTGGAATGTCATGTGGCAAAAGCTGGCCCCTGACCAGCAAGAGTCACAATTTAATCATATAAATTATTATTTCTGTGGTAGATGTCAAAAGGCCCTTGTCTCTGAAAAGTAAATGTAGTGTAAGATGCTAAAGTCCTCTGCCCCAACATACTGTCACGTTCTGGTGAAAGCTCAGATATAAAAGTTTCAGGTTTCTTGCATGAGGTGTGATTGATTCCATCACCTAACCACTGATCTTAAACACACTCATGCAAAGTTTCTGTTTTGGAAATAGAATGGTCTCGGTTGACAATGGTAATATTTGAGAAAAGATAAGCTGAACTTAGAGAACCAGTTCCTCTACTGCTTCATTCCTCCATTCCTTCCTCCCGCTTCTCATTTACATTAACAGCCGTCCATGATGAGAAGGGATTCCAGGATTCCTGGCATAGAGGTGATAGTGACATCAGGAGACAGAAATACCACGACAGCTGGGAGACAGCAGGCTGGCTGCCTCTGGGCTGTGTTCAAATAAAGCTCTGTGGGACACACGGATCATGTTTACCGTAGCAAACCTGAACATGTTGCAAAGCCGGACAACAGTTTGCACAATTCTAACAAGAGGGTGCTGTTCTTTCAAAGAGAACTTGTTTTTGCTGCCGGTAAATCAAAGAAGGAGTGAAAGGCGCAAATACCGTCCAACATGTTTACCAAGAGAAATGAAAGGAAGAACCTTGACAGTGTACTCCACTGATCCACAGTCAGACAAGTGCAAGTGAAGCTAAGTCATGAGCATGTTACCCTCGCCATGAGTGGTCAGACAACAAATAGAAAAAAAAATGGAAGACTAAAGAATGAACAAGTTAAAGTTTTGACCATAAACCAACAGAATTCTGATGTGAGAAGTTATTGAAATATCACTGAGGAAAGCCACCAGTATTTCAAAGTTGGAGTTTTTGTTTGGAGGAATGGGCTAAAACGCCTCCAAGCTGATGTACAGAATATATCAATTTGCAGCTATTACTAAAAGCACAGATTCTCATACTTTTTCACCTCACAAATACACTATGTAAACCAAAGTTTTGTGCCACCCCCTTAGTTTTTCTGGGCTTTGGCCTGGCCTTCCTGGTTCTAGCTTGCTAAAACCTTTGGATAATTCTATGCTTCCAGCCTCCAGAACAGTTTGGGGAAGGTCCTTTTCTGTTCCAGCATGACTCCATCCCAGTTCATAAAGCAAGGTCCATAAAAACTTAACTGGCTGACACAAAGACCTGACCTCAACCCCATCAAACACCTTTGGGACTAACAGAAACAGAGACTGCAAACATCAAACATCAGTGTTTGAGCTTTCTTTCTTTCTTTTTTATTTCTTTAATTTATTTTTGATAATTTATCTGTCCAAATGTCAATAATAATAATTAATATAAATGGTACACAAGAACTACCTCCTGGTGCTGAAACTACTCTGGAGGTTGATTAGAATAGCCTGGAATTCCCAAAACATCCCCCCAGAATGGCGTTGAGCAGTGATCTTCATCCCAAAAGAACAAAATTCCTGAGGCATTGCCCTTCTGGGTGTGGAAGGGAAAATCTTCTTCTCCATGGTAGCCAACTAACCAACCTAACAAACAAACTAAGTAACTAACAACCTCACTAACCTCCTGAACAACTGATATATCAACACCAGTTTCCAGTTGTGCAGAACACTCTACCATGATCTGGGAGCAGATTCAGACAGCCAAGTGTGGAAAGCATACCTCCTTAAGCTCTGGTGCTACCAATTCACCTTGTACAGGAGGCTGATGTGGCCTCTCAAGATGTGCAAGATTGACACTTTCACCGTACTGAAGATGGAGTCAACAACTACATCATGAAAGGGCTGGACCTCTCCAGCGATGGCCTGTTTGGGAGGAATGCCCTGCAGCAACCACTGAAGTCAATCCTCTTTGGCTACAGACACGAGAAGGTGAGCGTTGTCCTTGAGCTGAGGGATTCATCCATGTAGAACACCAAGGCAACAATCTGAACAGGTCACAAGTGGAGGGCAGAGCTTGCAGTTGACCAGGCCATCAGCAAGCTGCAACATAGAGAGATTGCTGGCAAGACTCTGAAGACATAGTCCAAAACCACAAGGAAGGAAAGGAAGGAGCTAGTGATCTCTGAGGTGGTAAGGACTAAGGAGGAATATAAAAATGTCTGCATTGAAAAGTTAGTTGAAGGGACAGCGTAATCAGCAGGACCACAGGTTGGGCCGACATGTGGAGATTCCCCAAGTCAGGCTGATTTTCCTCATAAGGTCCACCTTCAGCACCCTGCCAAGTCCCAGCAACCTCTGCCTGTATTATGGCTCAGAGAAGAGCTGCCAACTCTGCCATGCCCCGCATCCAAGCCTGCAGCTTGACAAGATTTCCCCTCATGGCATCACCTGCATACAAGGTGATGCCATGACCACTCTTGAGGAAGCTAGCGGAGATCCTGGAGATACACAGGCTGGAAACAACCAGAGAGCACCAATCACCAACACAAAGGCAGTTGATCCACTCTGTCACAGAAGTAGGAGGGGCCTATAACATCACGCAGCCAGAGATTTCAGCCCTAACAGCCAGCTGTGAGTAGAATCTGAGAGTGGATATCGATCGGCAGCTCAGGTTCCCAACTGAGGTTAACGTAACCAACCTGCGACCAGGCATCATCCTCTAATCTGCCATGGCCCGAGCAGTAATCATGGCAGAGCCCACTGTTCCACGGGAAGGAAGGATCAAGGTAGAGAGGAACAAAGACCGGTACTTCAACCTCATAGCCAAGTGCAGAGAAGAAGGGTGGTCTACTATTTGCTACCAGGTTGTGATTGGCTGCAGGGGATTCGTGGGAGCATCCACCCAGTGCTTCCTGAAGAGTATGAGTGTCACTGGCTGAGGAAGCAGCGCAAGGAAGCTTCTTGCTTTGGCTAAGAAGGAAGGACTAGGTGTGGGGAAAGCAAGGGTCTTAGGGTTAGCTGCAGGGGGCAGCAGGGAGACGTCCCTGCTGTTGCTCCACCACCATCAGATGTTCTGTGATTAATGGAGCAAAACATGAGTGACTCCCAGTACCTCCAACACTGGTACTGTTGGAGGCGTAGCAAGCAGCAGCGCTCTGCAGGCAGTCACTTGCCTGTGCTACCACTTTAGAGAATGTTTTTATTTTTCACGTATTTTAGAAAATATCACATTACGATCTTCAGGAAAGGATAATTTGACGGACATTGTACCCTGAGGACAGCAGCATTGGCACTGTTTCATATTAGAATTCATTTTAGAGAATGAAGTTTGTCAATTTAACTTTATACCTTTTAAAAGTTGCTTTTTCTGTTTACCACTTGATATATTGGCAACTATTTCTCAATCAATCTTACATGAGAAGCTTTAAACTGGAATTTGGAAGAATCCTTTTTTTTTATTATTTCTTTAATATCAAATAAATTTAGTGATATGATCAGCAAATCCAAAAAGGAACTGGTAATAATTAATTTAACAAACTCCAAATTTTTAGCTATTCATTTTTTAAACTGTTTGTCCAAGAATTTTCCTGGTAGAACTGCATGAATCCTTGAAACAGTGTACAGCAAACTGCAACAAGCTTTGAGGTGCATTTTCTCCAACATGGTGGGTGCGTCAGCCGTGACACATACGTAAAGAATATGTAATAAAAATACAATGAATCGACTGCCACAGGTGCTTTTTGTGCATGAAAACAAACCAGCTAGCATTGCCCCAGTGTATTTAATGTGAGCTTATTAATCCAAAGAAATATTATGATCTCCTCCCAAATTGAGCACTGTGCTTCTCTGCACACTGTAGTGAGGACAACTAGGACACGTCTGCATTGAGAAGCTTGTTGGAGGTAAGCAATGACAAGGAAAGTAAAGGCAACAAGCACGTCTCCAGCAAATTTAAGACCCAACACAAAGCACGAGCCTGCTACTATTGCCAGCAGGAAACAGAAACAAGCAACACAAAAACACTGAAGGAGGGAGAGCAAATGTGAGACAAGCAGCGTGCAGTGAAAACAAACACGGGTCCTGATAACTGCAAAATCTGTCACTCTGTCACTTTCTGCTTGTCACTGAAGCAGTCTTACAAAAGGTGTATCACTATGAGAAAAAATACATACTGTAACAGCCTGTTGCTGCTTTTTCAGCTCTTTATATGGAACAGAATGCCATTTGATGGCTCACATATTGGAGGAATGTCTTTATGGAAACTGAAATTTGTGCAGTAGAAATCCTGCAATATTCATTCATGTCATTTATGTGATTTGTGTAATGAGAAAAAGTACCAAATGTAGGTATTTTGATCACAAAAAGTGGATAAGTGGATCCTGAGACCAATATATACCAACATACTTTATGATATCGAGATAATGAAAAGACTTGTATGAAAGTTTCACTCTGCAGAGTGATAGCATTATAAAATCTGCTAAAGATGACGTGATGGTGTGTGTGTGCATTTGCAAAAAGTCTTGTGTGTGTGTTATACTGTTATGCTTCTCATACCAGCAGCCTCTCCCTATTAGAGCAGCTGAGGACATTCTCCGTGCAGCTGTTACACAGCGCCTGCAGCCCGATGCTAAGAATGGCTGAGAGGCTGACATACCAACACACACGCACAGGCACACACACAAACAGTGGTTGCATCACTATAATCGTGTCCTACAGTCGCTCCATTGCAAGGTCAGGTTATAGAAAAATGCCCCGCAGGCAAATGCATTATAAATATGACAAAGAGAGAGAGAGGGGCTCAGAGAGCGAGCGAGAGAGAGAGAGAGAGCAAAAGAAGGAGAGGATAAAAGAAAGAAGCAAAGTGAGAAAAGAGCAACGAGGACACGATGAAGAAGGAGAGAGAACACCAGAGGCATGAATACAATTTCAAACAGCAGTTTGGCGATCTGTCCGCTTCCATCTCCCGCTCTGTCGCTGAGCCTGACACCCACCAGCCGCCATGTCTGCAATTAAGTCAAAGTTCAGCCAACTCCAGCCCGATGCTCAAGATAAGATGCAGGAGCTCATTATCAAAATACAGGTCCCGGCAGCTCATGAGAACAAAAAGGAAAAACAACCTTAAGTACAATTATTTACAGGCTTCCAAAGAGCTACACAATCATTTACAGTTGGCAGCTAAGCTAAAATGCTAAATGCAGGTCTGAAATGAGACATTTTTGGCTCCACTATATTGTAAGAGTTGGAGATTTTTCCACACATACACTTCAGAAAGTTAAATAAGAAGATTAATATTATTCTCATGTGAGAGTAGAGTCTGTGCGAGGAGCTGGAAGCAAGGTCAGCAGTAGCCTGGTTCTAATCAAGCTATTTCCCCACAGCACTGAAGCTCACCATTTAAGAGCTTGATGTTTTTGTTAGATTTTTTTTTTTTTTTAACAGCACATTCAGTGTTAAATAAAAAATACTTGATACTACATCAGAGAAAAGACTGTGTCGGGCACACCTTTAGTAAACAGTACTCAAAGTTTAGAAATTCAAAAGAAATTAGATACATAATCACAAGCAGGCACAGTTTTTGAGCCTTATTTTTTCTTACTATGGTCACTTCTTTTTAATTTATTACGACAGAAACTCAGCCTCCACCCAACTTTCAGTTAGCTCTGAGCCACAAAAAAGATTTGTTATAAAAGGAGCATATCTATTTGTTCCACTCTGAATTAAAATCATTACAAAAGTGACTTTCCATCGACTTGTTACAATTAAGTAACCACGTTTAGCACAATTATACCAGAATACTGCTGTTGATGGTGGTGGTGGTGCAAAGCCACCACCTCTGGATGAAATAATGAGACACAGCATGTTATTGATTAGCTTTGCAAGTGCTGATGAGTACATTTATTTTTATTTCGATGGAACTTCACACATATTTTCAACTTCTCGTCTAAGCAGTTCCCATGTGGCTGTGCAACAAATCTGAGAGAAAAACGAGATAAAACAATGAGCCACGTGGCCATTTCTGTTGTTGTTGATTAAATTAGACTGTGAGATATTAAGAATATATCCATCCATCTATAATATTCCACAAAAGTACAGTTAAGCAGCATTTTGTAAAGTTCTTTCTTTTCTAACGAAATCCCTTCATTAAAATGCTGTCAGAATCAGTCATGTGTTTGGGTCTGTTTCTTGTTGTAATAAAGAACAATTACCACTAGATGGAGCTGACAACCAGGGCATGAGCACGCCATGCTTTCTGCTTTAATGCTGCAGTTACAGCTGTAAGCCAGCAGCCCTAACAGATCAAATGCTGCGTGAAGGCGAGAAAATCAAGTGTCATCTGATTATGCAGCTATTGTTTAACAAAAGGTTTCCTCATTTATGTTATTTTATGCTATTATTCATCTCTGCTCCATCTCCGTTAGCTGGTTCTGCTCATAATTTTACTCTTTATTTACACTTTTTGTGCAACATGAACAAATAAATCAACCGGGCTGGGATGCAAAACTTTAAGGCCACTGATTTTGGAATAAAAAATATTCACAGATTAAAAGCTTACTGAAACTTTCTGCATCATATTTTTGTCTTTAACATACTTTCTGTTTTCTGTTACTCTGCACTGTGATTCTGATTTCCTTTTTCATTCAGTGAAAGCGGCTGCTCATTGACTGATTCAGGCTGCCGGCGGTAGCTCAGATCTGACTCAAACGTGAAGCGACAGGGTGTCAGAACGCACTCACCATCAGCAAAAAGAGAAGAGCGCACATATGTTTGCCTTTCTTTGCAGCTCTGACAGCACAGAAACATCACTTTTATCCATCTCTGTTTTGTTGGCGCTCCTGACAAATATGCCAAATCTCAGCAGACTGTGGACAGAAGATTCGATTATTGTAATGGCAACACTAACAACTTACAATAGTTTTACTATTTAACTGATTTTCTTTATGACTTTCTTCTCTTCTTTCTCAGTTCTTCTACACTAGCAATTGTGATCTTCCACTTTAAAGACTGACTTTTGCAGCTCCTGAAAATCTTGTCTCTGCTGACCTCCAGTGGTTTAACGTGATGAACAGATGAACAAAAATAGAGCTTTTCAGCAAAGACACTCTAAAGTGAGAATTGTCAATGGGCGGATTTCCGGTTTGTGGCTTTGTTGAGAAATCGAGGAGCAGATTCTTCAGTAGCTGATCAATGGGTAGATTTGCATACACAGAGACACACATGGATACGGCCAGAGTGACATCATTTATCCACATAACAAAGCCGTATTTATAACTGTGTCTCACCCACACACACACACACTGTCGTCTCTGTGGGTCTGACCGAGTCACTTCCCAGCCCTCACAATGATGTAATCTTTAAAACAGACAGCACATAATGTCAGAGGGGACGAGAGAAAAAACAGAGTATTTGATGAGATATTCTTAAACAAAGTATGCGTTTGGTGAGGGAGGTTTATGTAGTTCAGATCATAGGAAATTTGATTTTCGCTGCGGAGAATTGAATGAAACTATGTAAATTAAATATATATATTGATTGGGAGTTTGTTTACCTTTCTCTTCCTTTCTTCCATTTCCCAAATGATGATTTTACTTGTTGATGTGCAGTACATGTAGAGGTACCTGGATAATAAGTTCCTGTAATCTTATTGTCCAATTTTTACCTTCTTATGTTGGACTAACATATTCATATCATATCATATGAATTGCAATTCTGGGTGTTGGAAAAAAGGAAGTGTAAGTGTGTTGGTTGACATTTTTTCGTTTCTTTAATGCAACATTTGGAGTTTATAGTTAAAGGTTTCTGTCTTAATCTACGTTTCTAATTTATTTTGCATCTCACATGCAGTGAGTGTCTGAGACTCGAGACTGAGACTTCCAGAGAAAATATCGCTGGAATACAATTTAAACGGGAATAAAGGAAAAAAAATTAAAAATCCCAGTTTTGCAACACACATCAAAGATAACACGTTTTTCTGTTAAACAAATTTAAAAATAACCATTTTTAGGTGCCACAGGAGCTCAAGTCAGGAATGAGATTTGTGTTTTAATACGTATAAAAAAACTGCTTCCTCCGATTCAATGAAAGTAGGGATTCAGGAGCTTCCTGAAAAATGTGCGCAGTTGAAAATGTTATTACAAGACAGCATGTATCTATAGTTGTGTGTAAATGTGCAGTTATGGCAGGGAGTGACTCAGCTACAGACAAAGATCTCTGACAGGAAATAGAAAATATCCCATTCGTTCCCTCCTTCCCTCCCTCACACATCCAGTCTGAAGCATCAGACCGACTCTGGGCCGAGTCCTGCAGCTGTTACTGGAAACACGACTGCGGCTTCTGCCACCACTGCCATGGTTTATTTAGAGAACCCATACAAGAAAAATGATGCAGAGGAGGAGAGGCCAACACACTAGACTCTAAGCAAGCAGCATGAAGAGGTAGTCACTGAAATTAAAAATAATGATTATCCATGTGGACAGAATAAAGCTCCATCTTTATGAATGAATGAGTGAATGAATGGATGACCAAACAAACATGTCTCCATCTGTGGAAGTTAGAGCTTTGTCATCACCTGATGTCTGAATATAACTTGCATAGTGTGTCAAACAGCTGTTCAGAAAGCCCCGTGTGACTGATCTCAGTGAGATTCAAGTGGGCTCGGATGGGCAAAGAATTTATTTGGAAATACCACAAAATTACTTTAAAAAGTAGCCCAGATTCCCAGCATTTCTGTGTAGCGTTTGCATGCTCTCCCTGTGCCTGCTTCACGCACTCTGGCTTCCTTCGACAGTCCAGAGACACACGTTAGGTTAAACAGTGATTCTAAATTGGTTTCCATGTAATAGGTGTGAGTGGTTGTGTGTCTCTTTGTGCCTGTCTTGCTGGCAGCCTGTACAGGGGTTATTCTGCCTCTCTTACAATAGCTGGGATAGACTCCAGCACCTCTGCAACCCTGAACTGAATGAGTGGTTAACAAAGTGCATGTATGGAAATCAAAATAATAATAAAAAAAAAAAAATCAAAATTATTGTGGGGGAAATGGTGAAACCGTTCAAGTATGCTTGCGGCTTATTTGTTTTAGGGTGTGCATTGGTATAGTAATGCAGTAATTTACTGGACTGTTGTGCTGAAGGAGCAGCCAAGCCTGACGGCAAATGTTTCGATTTTCCAGTCTGTTTATATTTAACCTTCCCAAATTCCAGCAGCTAAAATGAGCTTCTTCCATAAGGTTACAGAGTTCAGGAGCTCAAACATCTGGAGGGAATTTGGACTAGAGCTGATGCACCTCTCCGCTGAAAGCTACCAGGTGAGGTGGGTCAAGCATGTTATCAGGGTGCCCAGATCCCAGTGCATGTTCAGACACATACAGTAGGAGATCATGAGCGATTATAAATCTAAACTGGCCAGGGAGCATGTTGGGTTCCCTTTGGAAAGGCTGGGAATTCTGAGGTGAGCAGTGTTTGGATTACAAGTCAATTGCGTCACACAGTTGGAGAGTGCAGGCAAGCATCAGGAAAAGGACAGATAGAAATAGATGCAGATTCAGTATGTCCTGACTGACTGCTGACGCTGCTGCTCTCTCTTTGCAATAATGGGTCAGAATCAAGCACACTGGAGTTGAAAAAAGAAGCCAACATTGATTTGCCAAAAAGATGCAGGTTCACTAGTGGTCACTTGAGGCTGGCACCAAAACAAATCAGACCTCACAGAGTCCCGGATTAAAATGCCCAACCTCAAATGGTCTAACTGAGCTAAGATCCCCCTTCATATCAAATGCAAGGCTGATTTTGATTTACAGGTGTGCTAACACCAACAGCTGTAGCCAGCATCTGTCTGCTGGGCCTCAGCTGCACTGATTCAAATCACTGAACTGAACCATGTTTACTGTGTCGGTGCCTTTAAAAGAAAGCATGGCCTTCTGCTGAATATTTCACTGAAAGAAACTGAATCATAAAGCCTCAGTGAAGCCAAACAAGGCAGGCGAGCTCTCTCCAAATTATAAATGTAATGACACAATAATTATATATGTGTGTGTGTATATATATATAAATTAACTCGATGTTCTGTAAAAAAAAAAAAAAAAAAAACAATGTTTACCTTTTTAAT
>VUQK01039192.1:0-14688 GCA_015106715.1 Bujurquina vittata
TTCTTTACATTCCCTTTTGTTATACTGTATGCAGTATTATTTTTATACAATATTTGTTTATAAAGTTCTCTAGATTTTTCTTATTAATAAATAAAAAAAAATGTGGTGGGTTGGGGGGCGGATTTATGAAGTTTCAATTAATTTCTACTGGAAATTCTGATTTGACATGCGATCAAAATAAGTTAAGAGTTAGGTCACAGAATGATTTAAACTTGTATGTCACTTATATATCACTGTATATCAAAGCTTGAAGAAGATTCAAAGAATTCGTTCTGCATTGTGTGAACTAGAACTTTCTCCTCCTAGAATGTCTGAAACAGCATATAATCATTTTCTTTGACTTAGTGAATACTGCTATACTGCTATTTTCTTTCTCATCTTTAAACTGCTATTAACTAGATCGCTTACAATATACAGTGTCTCTCAGGTACTTTACAGCAGACTAACCTGTGCAATCTGCTCTGAGATGTGTGCAGCCAGATCCTGCAGATTCACCTGCTGCATAGTGCTCATCTTTCTCTGCTTCAACTGTCTGACTGATCAAGGTTCAGGGAGAGGCCGGGAACCACATTCTTGAGGCGGGCACTTTAATAAAAAAATAAAAATAAAAAAAACCTGCGCAGTTAACACTCTCTGTAAAGTGGTCCGGACATTAGTTACACTAGTCTAAACCTTTCAGCCAGGACAGAAAGATAAAATAGAGTTAAATTTCTAATTTCTAAATTTGCAATTTTTTTTTTCTGATTACTTCTTTGAAGTCACTGCCCTTGAATAAGGGTTCTCAGCTTTTCTCATCTATTTTACACTTTAATTAGGACAATTAATCCTTTCAGAGAATAGCTTATTGAAGTGAGTGTTCTGTTTTTAGAAACTATTATATTGTAACAGTGGTTGCTGGTGCGGTTCTGTGGAAAAGCATTTTTCCTCTTGCTGATTTGTTTCTTTCTAAAATTTGTCACACATGTTTCACATTATCAGATGTTAATATTAGACAATCATACCCCAAATAAATATAACATATGCAGTTTTTAAATTGTCATGTACTTTAATAGAGATAAAAACATATCCAAACTGGACCCATGTAATTTCCCCATAAACCTAATAACAGGTTGTGCCCCCTTGGGTGGCTGTGGGTCAGGAATTAGACCAGCTCATCTACCAATCAGAGAGTGGGTGGCTTGAATCTTGGCTGCTCCAGTCTGCATGACAAAGTAGCTTTGCGCAACTCTGAACCCTGATTGTGTGTGTGAATGTTAGGAAGCTCTTAGATGCTGCGGTGCTGGGGGGCTGTGACTGCCACTTTGTGGTCTCTGTGGGTCTTATCCGGTTGTTGGTGGTGTTGGGGGACCTGGCTGGGTGATGTTTTGTGGTCTTGGGGTGTGGGACCTAGAATGCTTGCGGTGGCAGTTGCTGGCTCTGGGCCAGGTGACTGGCCTCTCCTGCACCTGTCCGAGTGCGGGGGCTGGGGCACTGGTGCCTGGGGTGGCCCATCTCCTGGGTGCTTTCCTGCGTGGGGGTGGTCCGCCTTGGCCAAACCCCTGAGTAGGGTGGGTTGGCACATGTCGGACATCCAGTTTGTGCTTCAGGGACTTGAGGGTGCCCGCTGGTCCCTTTGGGGGGCTCGGCGATCAGATGCTATCCCACAACTGGGATAGCATCTGATCCCAGTTGTGGGATAGCATAGGAGTGTTGGGAGCAGCTTGTCCCGGACTCAGGCCAGTTTGTCTTGTCCCCTTTCTTGTGTGTATATGTGTGGTTACCTGGTGTTATGGGCTGCCTTCCGCACCTGGGAGGTGGGTGCTGGCCACCTCAGGGTTGGCATTATTCTAGAGTGCTGTCATGACACACACACAAACACACACACACATGCGCACACACAGCCACACACACATACACACACAGAGACACGCAGTCACACACACACACACACACACACACGTAGCGCCTTGGGGGCAGGGCATGTGTGGAATATAGGCCTCAGTGAGTAGGGCCATCAAGGCTTTACTCGCTGTGCCACATTGCCACCCTCCTCTCCCATTTTTAATGATTAAAATTATTAACTCGGCCATGGAAACCCATAAACCCATTCCATGAAGCTCTCTACTCTCTGCCCTTCAGCTAATCTAAACAGACACATGAAGTTTGGAGGTCTGTAGTGACTGACTACAAAAAGTTGGTGACCTCTGCGCACTATGCACCTCTGCATCCACTGACTCCACACTGTAATTTTATGTGGCCTACCACTTTGTGGCTGAGTTGTTGTCATTCCCAGTCACTTCCACATTGTTATAATACCATTAGCAATTGACAGTGGAATTTATTAATAGGGAGGAAATTTCACAACTGGTTTTGTTGCACAGACAGCATCTCATTGCCAACTGAATGATTACAGGGTGGACGGTGCAATGACAGGGTGGACAAAAATGTGTTAACTGTTGACATGAGTAAATTTATTAGGAGCTTTCTCAACAAAGGGGAACATTACAAAATATAATTATGAACATTCATAAGCTTTTTGCATCACAATTAAGATATATAATAGGGTCTAAGGTGGTAAAAGGAAGTGTATGACAATTTGCTTCTCTGGAAGTCACTTCCATGTCCTTCATTATATCATATACAAACTCTCCTGAATTTTTTTTGTAAATTCTGTGACTGTTTGCTTGTGTCTAGTTGCTATTTGACTAACATAATCATGCAGAGGGCAGCACAGTGGTGTGGTGGTTAGCACTACTGCCTCACAATTAGAAGGACATCTAGAAGGTCTGGGTTTGGTTCCACCTTGGCACGGGCCTCTCTCTGTGTGGAGTTTGCATGTTCTCCCCGTGTCTGCGTGGGTTTTCTCCGAGTACTCTGGTTTCCTCCCACAGTCCAAAGACATGCACTTACTGAGGTTAGATTATTTGGTCACTCTAAATTTCCCATAGGTCTGGCCATGGATGTGATTGGAAGAGCTGAATTCAGTGATTTGGAGGTGTCAGTGAATACGTTTGGCAATATAGTGTATTTGGATCTGAGTCTTTCGTAGTTTTGTCTGTTAATGTTTTACTTTTTTAAATGCCTGGCAGAGAACTCTGCTGTTCTTTGGACTGACACATGTAACTGTTTGATGGACAAAAAGGGCTTTAACCTCATAGCAAGCACATTGGGGAGGTTTAATATAAAACTGTGTGTTACACATTGACAAAATGGATCTCAAGTTAAAAAAAAGAAAAGAATCATTTATCAGATGCAGCTCCATAAAATCTTTGAGACTTTCTTGGTGTAACTTTTTGAGTTTGAGTTGGCACAATTAGAGACTGTCAGACTGTAACTGACCTCTGTTGTGCAAAACACAATTACTGTGCCAAGAGGAGCTATATTGTAGGCTCCTCTTGTTAGTTTCTTTGAGCAAAGATTTTAGAGAAATGCAGAAACAACCTTTTCTGATCACATTTTTAACAGGTATATATATATGTATGTATAAAATTTCCAAATGGAAACGACATTCTTGATGATTTGCAAGTTCCTTCCTGCTACATATTTTCAGCTCCATTCCTGCATTTGTTTAAATTGACTAGAGACAATGGAGCAGCTAGACAAGCTGAAACATTGAAAATATCCAAATTCATATAATCTATCATCCCTGCAGAACACAAACACACAAATGGCAGTAAATTCATGGAGGAAGATAGCAGAAACTGTTGGGAGAGATGTGAAGTACTGCGGAAAAGCAGAAGAATTTGTTTGTCTTCACCAGAAAATGACAACAAGGTGTTGGGACCCTGGAGGCAAGAATGCACCCCGGCCTTTTATGTCTTTCTGTCATGGCATATGGAGCCAGATTCAAATGTCAACAACCACAAGGTAATTAACGTGTGATTCAATTTATTGTTGGCTTCTAGTCATCATATAGACGCTTAATGTGTAATCTCATTTATGTTCTACTTTGCTTTTTTTGGTCATACTGTTCACCTGCATGCACAAGATACATGCAGGTGAACAGTTCCTTATTTCAAACAATGTTGTGCAAGAAAGACGTAAATGCCCTCCCCCCCATAGTATGGCGTTGTTGTCCTCCGAACTGCTATTGCTCACAGGAGGATTTATTCATGGGATTCTATATTTACTTTTTTGAAACCACACCTACTACTGTTCACCCCTATTAACACTACTTCAAACTTCAATGAGTTTCTCCCATCCCACAACTCATTGCTTGTGTTATTTATGTAGTAGGATGGCTGCAGTCACTGGTCTTTCCACTTCACCAGTGGAAAAGTTGTATGAGTTGCATATACATGAATGTCTATATTGTGAATATGTGTGTATGTGTATGCATTTATATGTGTTTGTATGTATTTATATGCGTTTAAGTATAGGTATGTGGGCAAATTTGCATCCATATGTTTGTGGATATGTATGTGTGCAGATGAACGTGGATATTGTGGCTGTAGCCCAGAATGTAGAGCAGGTCACCCACTAATCGGAAGGTTGGTGGTTCGATTCCTGCCTACTCCAGGCTGCATGCCAATGTATCCTTGGGCAAGATACTTAACCCCAAGTTGTTCTCCGACGCAAGCATTGGAGTATAAATGTGCGTCAATGTTAGATAATTAAAGCACTTAGCTTAGTTACACATGGAAGTGAATGAGGTAAAAGTGTCGTATAAGCACTGTTAGTGCTCAGTCAGAGTAGAAAAGTGCCTTATAAGAACTAGTCTATTTACATCCGGATAATCATTATCACTATTGGGGTTGTTTTGTTTTGTTTTTGTTTTTTTGATTACATTAGTACCTAACAAGTATCAGTCATCTTCAGCTTGCTCTATGTCCTTGTTTTGTGCTATTATTGCTTTGTTAAAAATCCAATTGTTATTAAAGAAAAAAAGAACGAGAGGCAACATTTTGTGGGTAAACTGCAAAAACTGTTACTTTTGGTGTGGCTATTTTCAGATTCAGATTCAGAAAGCTTTATTCATCCCCAAAGGCACTTTTAACAAGTTGCTGATGATGTCTTTTGTTCTTTCCTTTGAGTGTTTGGCAGCCGTCCTGAAGGTGTACCTGTCCATCATTGTCAGGTAGCAGCACAGACTCCTTAAAGTTTATTTAAATCTAAAAATGTATCTGTATTTATGAATTCTGAGTAACAAACTACAGAGTACATTGTTTATACTGGAAAATGTATTTTTTATTTCAAATTTAATGGTGGTGATTTTTCGTCTTCTTTCAGTTGCTTCCTTTACGCCACAGCGGATCATCTGCCTCCATTTCACTCTATCTGTAGCATCTTCTTCTGCCACACCAACCCTCTACACATCCTCCTCTACATCCATGAACCTTCTCTGTGGTCTTTCCTTCTGTGTCGCTACCTCCTAACATGCCTTCTTCCATCCTCTTCAGCAGCACAGTTCTTCTGGTATCCTGTAGGCCAACAACACTGGATTCGATCATTTTTAATCTTGGCCCCGACCAAATGGAAACCACATTCTTGATGATATGCATGTTTGATTTGGCAAAACGTTTATGTCAGATGCCCTTCCTGTCATGGTGCCTGGGTCATGGACCCAGGATTGTTGTGTTTTCGGGATATTTGGGTGGGTTCTCCCCTTTGCATGATTTGAGTTATCTTTTTCCTCCCTTGTTTCCTCAGTTTTGTCAATGTCTAGTTCACACGTGTAGGTCTGTTAAGTTACTTCATGTCATGTTTTTGTTTTTCTGGTAAACCTTACATATTGAACTTTGTATTCAATTGTGTTTCCCCTTACTTCATTAGTTATTCTGATCACCTGTCCTCCCCGGCTGCCTACCTTTTCCTCCTGCTCTTTGTAGCCTCTTCCCTCATGTTGTGTGGAGTGCTTGCGGAAGGCTTTTCTTATTTTTGACTGTCATTTTATTTTTTGTTTGTTTTTGGTTGTGAAACAATCCACCAGTAAAGCTCTTTTTTGACTTTACCAAGTCTTGCATTGGAGTTGAAGCTTCTGCCTGCCACACAGCAGTGTCGTGACAATTCATGATGCAACCCTCCTCATTTTTCCAGGCTTGGGCCCAGCATCGGTGATACATGCTCTTCCCCTTTCCCGTCACATGGCACTTAGCCTTGGATTTCTGGTTATGTTTTTGAGCAAAGAAAGATTTTTTTTTTTTTCAAAATGGGTGTAAATTCTTGAATTGTAGATATATTAAGAAAGGGTTTGTGAATCATTAGTTGTTGGTTAGTTCACCACAATCTGGGAACATTCTCTCAAGTGGGTGAGCAAATGTTTGCATAATCTTCAGCAAAAATTTACAGCATATTCCCTGAACGCTCCCTTGTTTGCTAGGTGCTTTGTTATTAATTATTATCTTAACATGAGAAAGGGGTTTGGGAAAGTTACATAGTTATGTATTAGTAATTGTCACCAGTGAGGAGTTCAAGAGATCGAAAATAGTTGTATCTTTGTTATAGAAAGAATATTTACACAGGTTCCTCTCTCCACATGAGAGGAAGCTGGAATAAGTGAAAACTGATTAGGAATGGCATGAGGACCCTCATGGCATCAGCAGTAGCAGGACTGGTCAGACTAAGTGGACCATGATGAATTAATTTAACCAGCTGTGATAGGAGTACCTGAGTGGGTAATAGCATGTGAAATATTTGTGGAAAGAAATTTTGTTCCAAGTTCATTTGGATGTATACCATCATATATCTGAATAGCTGACCGTTTTCCCAAAGAAGATTGAAATTATATGTGAAGGAGAGGAGGGCAGTGCAGGCTGATTACAGCCAGGCGTACAGCGATAGTAACCTGCTAAATGATTTGAATGGTTTTATTAGTCAGGGTAAATTCATTCATTAGTTACCCAACGCCAGCCTTTCTCCCCTTAGCTGACTTTTCAACTTACCTAGCTAGCTAAGGACATTTATTAACTAACTGGCTTAGAAAAGACGCATTTAACCTACCAAAAAAGTTTGACAATGCCTCAGATCCCATTTGTCAGTTAGTTTGCTTACTACTGATCTTGTCAGTTTGAAACAGCAATGGTTACAGTAAATACTGTAATTCTCTCAGAGTCTCCAGAGCTGTATCCATGAGTCTCTTCCTGGATATCATGAGCTATGCTTTCAATGATGCCATTTGGTATTGTTTTTGACATACCAGTGAAAACTACTGACGATTTAAAGTGCCCTGAAGGTGTAATATAAAACCCCATAAAACCAGGTCCATAGCATTTTCTGTCTGAGCTACTGGCAGCCTCACTGTGTAACATGAATGCTTGCTCTTGCCGTGCAAGGTACACAACTGTGATGGCAAACCTCATCAGAATATCAGATACTTTATTTTATATTTGAGAAATTCTTGAACTAGTTAGATTCTTTACACTTCTTTGTGCTTAAAAAGTTAAAGTTTCAACACAACAGTCAACGTTCAGTCGACTGCCCATTACAAATTAGCAACAACAAATCCCATAATGGCCCATAGATTGTTTAGTGAGCACACATATTCGTCAAACATAAGGCATTTCCAGCAAAATAACTGCTACCGCCTAGCCAATCTGTGCATATGTTGAAAGTTTGAATTCTATTTTCCACGCAGAGTTCAAATTTTGGTATTCATTTACCATCAAATTTAATTTGATGTTGCTAATTTGAAGCAGTGGTAGTTTGGTTAAAAAAAAAAACCTCCCCATCCATACTGCCTTTGCTAATACTGCTACTTGAAATAGATAATGTTATTGCAAAGAGTGGCTGGCATCTGTTGACACTTTCCTGGCAAATCACAGAGTGTCAGTCACATATAGTCTCACCTGATTGGTCATTCAGTTGTTTTGAAGAAAAGTCACAAACCTTCACCAACACAAACTGTGATTTGGAGGTAAATGCGCTCTCGTGTAGCGTACACGAAATCTCCGGTCATAGGCAGGGTTTTCGAGCTGTGCTGTGTTGTTGAAATCGAGCAGAGTAACATGAAACACAATTATTTAATCTCTCTTTGCTTTTAATTGGGATATTTTGGAACAAGCAGACTGACGTTAAGCATAGCGGTGAACATTTTAAAGGCGAAAGCCTTGCGCTCTGAGGGGAGAGAAGCTCGAGTATTTAGGCTCCCGCACATCGCAAACAGTTCAGAAACAATTTGAAATGAGAAAAAAAAGCTATTTATTAACTGATTAAGCCATGTTTTAGACTGTTTATTGCTAGCGGATCTATTCTGACCCAAAGTGCAGCCGTGACTGGTTCTGAATTTACAGCAGACAGCTCGTTCAGGTACTGTCACAGAATCTTTTAGTGGTAGGCGGTACTGGACCTTACTGGCTTACTTTTACCCATGATGATAACTGGAGAATATTTTACCTATGATGTTCAAATTCACACCATAGATGCGTACTGTTCAAGCTAGACACTTGTTCCCTGACTTTACTATTAACAGCGCGTGAGAGTGTTGATGGAGAGGTATGGAGAAGATCAAACGGAGTTGCGGTGTCTCTTTTGGATCTCGAGGAAATATGTGATAGGTTGCCAAGAGAGCAACTGTGGTCCTACATGAGGAAGTCGAGGGTAGCAGAAGTATGTGAGGCTGGTGCAGGACACGTATGAGGACAGCATGACAGTGGTTGAGGTGTGCGGTAGGAATGATGGAGGTGGTGGGATTCCATCAGGAATCTCCTTTGAGCCCCGGCTTGTTTGTAAATGACAGTTTGATGGGTGAGGACAGGCAGGAGTCTGCAGAGGACACTGTGATCTGTAGTGAGGAGAAAGCAGGTGGAGTAGAGTCTGGAGTTGTGGAGGTATGCTCTGGAGAGAAGAGGAATGAAAGGCAGTCGAAGCAAGGCAGCATACGTGTGTGAATGAGAGGGAGACAGGTGGAAAGGTGAACATGCAAGGACTAGAGATAGTGAAGGTAGATGAGTTTAAATGCCATTGAACAACCATCTAAAGCAATGGATAGTGAAGACGTGAGGCAGGGTGGAGAGGGTGGAAATGAGAGTTAGGGATGATTTGTGACATGAAGGGTAGCAGCAAAAGGGAGATGAAAGGTTAGAGGTGGCAGAGCTGAAGATGCTAAGATGCTTCATTTGGAGTGAGCAGAAATGAGTACATCAGAGGGACAGGGACAATGGGTTGGACATGTGTAGTGGAGGCATATTGGTAAATGGACTGGTTCTTATAGAGTGCTTTTCTACTGAGCACCCAAATCACTATAACATTGGACAAAGGATGGTGAAGATGGAGCTGCTGAAAATGCTTATTTTAGTTGCACACACAGTATATTGATATCAAACTGAATTATCATCTAAAGGTACTTAACATGGATTTCACTAATCTCAGATTTACACTTAAATTGAGGTTATCTTCTTCCACAAGTTCAGTTGAAATATGCCCCTGCTTCTCACTCTTTACACATCCCTTGGGGTCACAGTGCCACCCACAAGACGCCAGTGAAAGGAAGAGAGGCGAGCCAGGACCTCGTCCAGGGTGTCAGAAGGAACAAGGATGCATAACCTATGGGAAAGCAATACAAGACAAGAGACAGGAGTCACCTTCTTTGAGACAATGCAAAATGCAGTACGCAGCTCATATGGTTTTATAACTTCTCATATCTTACCTCAAATGGCAGCTGTCAGTTTTTCCACCATACTGACCTGCACCTGCTAATACACCCTCCTCTTCCAGTAACTTCTGACAGTACAGAACATCGTCTTTCAGTCCCAGTAGCTAGTGTGAACAAGACAGTATGACTTTGACCTCCACTGGAGCCCCAAAATTAAAAATAAAATAAAGCCTGAAATCTATATAATACTATAGGCCCATTAAATTGATTGGGACATTTTGGCTACTACTACATGCAAAACACATGCAAACACTGGTATGTTTCTGATCCGCGTCATGTTTTATTTCTTTTTCTTGTGTTGTTACGTGGCCTTGAAGATTTTTGAAACATTTCCCACCTTGGCCTGCTCCTTAATCCCGCATGGTAAGTGCAGGCGAGGAAAAAGGTAGATCCCTCCCATCGCTGGCTGACAGCTCACGCCTGGTAGTTTGTTTAGGAGCTCATGAACCCGTTGAGCATTATGGGACAGAGTAGCCAGGGTGAAGAAAGTCTCCTTTATTAACAGAACAGGTAGTTGTAAGTCGGGCGACAACAAAGAACAACAACTGGCTTTAGTGGCTTCCTCACCTGTGTGTACATGTCATACGATGGATCTCCAGGTTGTGGTGGAATGACCATGAGATCCAAAGCAAGCTGTCCTGTTACTGGAGTACTGATATCACCACACAAGGTATTATCAAAATAATACATCACCTCTGGATCCATATTAACTACCTCCATGTATCCTGCCCTCAGACCACACCTAGGATCATTTTGACAAGATAAAAAAATTATATTGGTTTATTCATCAATACACCTTAAATTTAAGAAATGCCTTATCATGAATTCAGATGCACACTGTATAAAAAAGGCCTACAAAGTGAAGCTTATGTGGAAGTACATTTAATCTACATTCCCTCTAATGACCAGCAGGAAGCCACTCCTCTGGTTGCACTAAGAAGCTCATAAGGGAAAACCACAAAGGGATACCTTGATCCATGTCTTCTGTAAACACTTTCCTGATGACTTTATGATATTAATCTCTTTTGAAATGCAGCACAAAGTAAAATTTTTTTAAATTTATGGTGTCCATTAGTTTTGGGAAAGACAACAAAGCAGGGTAAGCTTTAGGGCAACATACGCTGTAACTGACAAGTTGATGCAGTTGAGATGATGGATGAGATTGTTGGGGTTTTCTCTGAATCCTTGTAGAGTATTTGCATTACAATATAAAGTGCCTTTAAGTAAATGTTGTTGGAATTTGGGGCTGGATAGATAAAAATGAATTGAAGTAAATTGTACTGGGGGGTTCTCCTTCCAGGTCTGGACCGGGGCATTCGTAAACACCTGGAAAGTATGAGGTGAAACCTGCCAGTGTTGGATGAACTGAAACATAATGTCCCAGGGCTGTTCTATTGGATTTAGGTCAGGTGAAAGTGGGGGCCAGTCAATGGTATCAATTCCTTCATCCTCCAGGAACCACTTGCATTGACCAGGCATTGTCATGCATCAGGAGGAACCCACTGCACCAGTGTAGGGTCTGACAATGGGTCCAAGGATGTCATCCCGACACCTAATGGCAGCCAGGGGGCTGTTGCCTAGCGTGTAGAGGTCTGTGCATCCCTTCCATAGAAATGCCTGCTTTGAGCATCATTGACCTACCCCAAACCAGTCATGTTGAACTATGTTACAGGCAGCATAACATTCTCAACAGCTTCTCCAGACCCTTTCACATTTGTCACAGATGTTCGGGGTGAACCTGCACCTCGTCTGTGAAAAGCAATGGCATGTATTGTAGTGCCATCCTAGAGGAGCTGGGCATCCTGTGCAAGCTTTGTAGAGTCCAGTTATCACCTCGTGTTACCAGTATCGAAACTGACCCTAGCCAAATCCAAAACAGTAAAGATGAGGAGGAAAAATGTCAGTAACTGAAACTGATTAACAACTTTCTCTGCTACTTATCTGACCAGATCAATATTCTAAAGTTTAACTTTCTGATGTTTTCCTTTAATCTTTTGAGCAGTGATAGATCCAAAATATTGTCTCCAGAAATTCCACAAAGCCAGCCAATCAGAAGCCCCAAATTACACTTAATACAAAGTCCAAGAAATTTACACAATACTCTGGTCTTCTTAAAATAATACCGTCCTATATAACAGCATATATTGGCATAATTAACACATGCAAAAACTTTGATTTTTTAAAAAAGGTGTAAAGAGATCCCGAGCAATAGAGTGACGTGGTCAATAAAGGCATGAAAGTACTGTTATTAGTTTGGTCAGATTGGTTTGGGATTTGAATGAAGATCAGAACTAATCTTAATCAGAGTAACTGATCAATAAATCCTTGTAATTCTTAAGAGCTCATCAATTGAAATGAGTAAAACTGATGATACTGTACATTAATTCATCCTTTGGTGCTTTTGGATTTTTACACTGAGTCATACACAGTGCAGGCTTAGAAAATGAAAGTGAAACTCGGTGCTAAAAAATTAAAAGCCAGTCAGACCTTCTACAAAAGAAGATGATATTAGAAGTTCGGGTTCTAGAGGTTCACCTTACAATAACTGACAGAGCAATTAACTCATAACTTGTGTCGAGGAATGCCAGGCGATTGTTAATGCAGCATTTGATGATCTGAAACTTAGAGGCTGGTCAGCCGATAAAAGTCAACGAACGAGGATGGAAAAGAAGAAACTTGAGGCATGAGTTCAAAGCCATGAGTCATGGCCTTATGCTTTGCATGACTTGTAAAGAGCTGTCACAGTATTAATGAACTCAGAAGGTTTTTATCAGAGCAATGGTCTAAAGTTCCTCCTTATCAGTGCTGCCAAAGGAGGTTGCACAAGAGCCAACTTTAATTTGCTGCCCTGCAGTGTGAATGATTAAGCAATGTGTCAAACAAAAAAGTATGGTTGTTTGTTATTAGTGTAGTCTGGTTTCGTGACTGTGACTTTGATGAAAATCAACCCACATTTTGAATGCTTAATACATACATTTTTAGGTTCCAAAATGTTCACTTTTTTCGTGGAACTGTATATGAGCATTGTTGAAGTGAAAGCAGCTCCTCAACCGAAACTGCTATTGACAAGCGTAAGAGACAGAACTCACTCTCCCATGCAGGCACTGGATAAAGAGTGGAAGGAGACCAGCTCCACTGTTTCTGCATACTCTTTATCCATCTCAAACAGGACTTTCTTATAGGAAATAAACTCTCTGTCCTTCCCATATACGCTGTCCTGGTACACCTGGGGTGCAGAGAAAAGGAACTGATGCATACAGAAAACCTGGCAAATACACATCCTATGCCCAGTCTAAAAAGACAGCTCATGGTCACCTCATCAACTAACAGCACGAGTCTCTCAGCTGCTGCGAACTGAATCACTTCCTCTATTGACTTCCTGTCCTGCACATGACCTAGAAAGACAAACAGTAATATAAACAGTGATGACAGGACACTGTATTTCATTTAGCTGTGAGTTGTTTACCTGTGGGGTTTCCTGGGTTGCTGATGTAAATGGCTCTGGGCTCACAGTTCCCCCTAGTGGCCTGTAAAGCTTGATCCAGCGTGCCCGGATCTACAGCCCAACCTTTCTCCTCCATCAGCTGGTACGGCACCGGCACCACATCGGCCTCATCCAGCAGAGGGTAGAGCGTGTGTGGGCAGGGCGCAGGTATCAGCACCCCTGTCCGAGTCTTCCCCTCTCCGCTGGCCAGCAGTTTCACAGCAATCTTTTAACAATAATGCAAAAGTCTTTAAGGAATACACGTGGTTGTTTCAAAGATTATAAAAATATACTGCATGTGCACTGCAGGTGAGGCTGGACCATGAATGCAGGACTCGTCGAGCCGAACTGAACTCAGTGAAACAGCTGTACACATCTGGCTGCTGATCTAAATGTAAGTGCACAAGTAGCAATGAATCTCTGCACCCCTGAAATTGAATTGGTTGCTTTTATTGCACACAACCTTTGACATAAATATAATTCCATAGTCTTCAAACTGACTGAAATGCTATGGAGGGATAAAGAAAGCTGTGCATAAATGATGGCCTGTAAAGCTCAATGTAGTGAAGCAACAGTGTAAAGAAGAGTGGGACAAAAATCCTCCACAATGATGTGAGAGACTGATAAAGCCATAAAGAAAACAATTAGTTGAAGTTATTGTTGCTAAATATGGTTCTACAAGCTACGAAATCATGTGGTATCCGTAATCTTGTTCTCATGACTGTATTTATTAGCAGGATTTTACAAAAACTAAAATTTCATGAAACTTGGAGGAACACTGGAGCATGGACAAATGAACACGTTAAATTTGATTCTGAATCCACATCTCTATTTAATTATGATTGAAAAAAAATCATTAGTTTTTATTCATCACTGGCTCATTTCCACAGTTTGTCCTTTGTCCTTTCTCTCTCCCTCCTCAGTGCTATACAAATAAAACTGAATTGAGATGGAAAATAAGACCATTTATCTTATCTAGTGGAAAACACCTGGCTGAAAAGCTGAGCCAATATGGAAGTGCCAAAAAACTGCAGTTCCTGTAATAGCAAGTTGAGGTAGCTTCCAAAATTGAGTCAGTTCCCATAACCTCCCATATTAAAGTTGCATCATTCGGCATCAGATTTTACCACATTCAAAGTTTGCTTACGTTACACCACTCAGACGGTGACGATATTAGGTGTAAAGAACATTTTGTTTATTACTCCACACTGCAAGAAGCAATCTGGACACACACAGTTCAGGGGCATACACTTCTTCTCCTCCCCCGCACTCTGGACCCCAAAAAACATCATCACCAGCTCATTCCGCCCCCCGCTGGCAAGCACAAACACGGCACAGATGGCCAAACCACCAAATGGATTCAAACCCTGTTCACGAACACCAGACAGGCATTTGAACACACCAGAAAATACACTCTACAGGTGCCACACTCCTCCCCTGCAAAATAAATGTTGTCCTCAACATAAGTCTTGACTCACGGTTTAACATTAGCCAAAAGAAACCCAACAGTACAAAATATAACAGGATAATGTGTAAGGCAGAGACATTTTGCATCACCCATTTAGTGGCAGATGATCTAAAGTGCAATTCCGGTTTCACCGTTACAGTACACTATCACTGTGTGACATATTCAGGT